>CAUYON010025648.1:0-33164 GCA_963573935.1 Arctocebus calabarensis | reverse complement strand
GAGAGGACAAGGAAGAAAGGGCCACTAACCACCCATCGGTGAGTGCTCAGGAACTACAGGGCGCACATTAAGATGAGGATTCAGTAAACGAGAAAATATCATGAATGGTATGTCAATCAGGTTGATAAAATATCTCAGATTTCATGTGAAGCCTCCACACTGTACCCCATGGTTGAACTAATGTACACAGCTATGATTCAATAAAAAATATATATATATATATAAAAAAAATAAAATAAAATGCAGTCCCTACTCTTGCAGTTGTTGGGAGGAGCTTCTGCTATAGTTCAGCCCTCAAAGTCAGGCTTTTGGTTGGCAAGGGAGCCAGAGGCTAAGCAAAATTAGATTGTGTAGCCTTCTTCAATTCGTGGTTCTCCAGCAGGAAGGCCAGTAGGGACACACCCACAGACCAGGCTCCTCTGTGTCCCCTGAGAAGGGACAGGTGGTGCCCCAGCCAGCTTAGCTAGCTGAGCTGAAGGACCTGCTGCTTCAGCCCTGGCGGTGTTGGTGTGGAGACAGAAGAACCACAGGCTGGAAGGAAGGCGGGCGGACCCTTAGGAGGCTCCAGTAGGTGGAGGGTCCAGACAACTGCTAGGGAGACGCCAGCACCGTAAGTCTCCCTCCCCTTGCACTAACGGCTGCACGAGGAACCCCACCTTTCTAGGCCTGGTCAATTTCATGTAAGTTTCCTAGGTTTGGGAGTGAAATGGATTGTAGCCATTCATTTACTGAGTTCCTACGCTAAATGTAATAACGGAATTCCGCCCCAAGCAGCTAAATGTAGCAACTGAGTTTCAGCTAAATGACTACAATGCAACTGTATCGCCCTGGACAGACAGCCAGGACAGAGACACAGAGAGGGATCAAGAGAGCTCGTTCCCCAACCTGGGTTCTCTCTGCCAGGAGCTTTGGCATTTTGGTATTCTTTTCTTTTCTGTATATAAATCCTGTCTTACCACTGATCTGCGGTCAGTGTATTCATTCTTTGAATCACCGGGATCAAGAACCAATGAAGACAAAGTGTGGAATCACTTCCGCTGTGTTCGAGTCTTCTCTGGGTCCACCACCATGCTGATCTCTCTTCCCTGTCTTCCTCTCTCGGCTTTGCACCTCCTTTTGGTAGGGTCCCCAGGATTTTCTCCTGCCTCTCCCCAGTGCCCACATCTAAGCTGCAACTGCTTTCCCATTCCTAGATCCAACACAGCACCCTTCATCTGGAACCACCCCACAGGCTGTGTCTCTAGTTGGTCATCTTGGCTGCCTCCTGATAATAAACTTTTCATACTTAAGAAACACAGGTGTATATTATTTTCTGCTATTTGCCTGAATATTTACAACAATTTGGAAGTTTTAACCTATTCTAGCTGAGTTATTTCCTACTTGCATCATCTATGTTAAAGTACCTAGAAAAATAAAATTTTACTATATATGTTGATACTCAAAAGATGAATTTTTATCAAATGTTACCTTTTAAATTTCAATATATTGGGCATCTAAGTGTTTTATTAATGAATGATTTGAACAGAGTAACAGACATTGTATCCAATAGATATGTTTTTATCCCTCACCCCCCTTCCACTCTGCTCCTTCTTAGTTTCCAATGTCTTTTATACCACTCCATGATCATGAACACACATCATTTAGCTCCGACTTATAAGTAAGTACCTGGAATGTTCAGCTTTATTTAAGGAATATGTAAAATATTACCTTCATGAACAAACTCAGATGATAATAGTATCAAATGATTTTACTGACTCAACTATGGACCCACTTCATAAAGTGGGTGTTCAAGGACCATGTACAAGTCTTTCCGTAATTACATCCTGTCACAGTGACTAGATAGCAAATGCGTAAAATCATGAGCTGAGTGAATCCTTAAAAGATTGTTGTCTTACAAATAAAAGATTTGGGGGGTTAAAAATAAGTACACAAGCATATACAAATACGAATGTATTTTGTTACATATCTCTAGAAGATTTAGGGAACTATCACAAGTTTATTTTAGACAGAATCAATTTTTATTCTAAAAAATGAAAATTGGATTTTATTTAAAAGCTACAAAACAATAAGGGGCAATTCCATTTTAATGAGTATAAAAACGTATGTTGGTGTTATACATAGATGTTCTTAAAATAGATTACTTGAAGAGCCTTATCTGGAAAAATGCACTAAGAATAGTATAATGCCTATAGAACAGGAATTATTTTCAGAAATTTCAAGAAATATTATAGCAGATTCTACTTCATAATGAAACCATTTAATATTGAGGATTCCAAATTCTCTGCATGATAAAATTTCAGCAAGTGAAGATTCGACCTCTTCGGTACTAAAAATTGGGTCAGGGTGAAAATCAGAAATGATAAACAGGGAAAGGGTGAAGAGTCTACAGAACCCTGCTGTTTGATTAATATCAATGAGCGTACAGTAGAGTTGGTGAAAGAGAGTACAGAAAGATTGGTGTAGACTCCTGTTGAGTTTATAATCCGAAGCATTAAATGCTCAAGGCATGCTTCCTGGTTGTTTTTAACCAAAGTCATGATGAGTTCACTTCACTGCACATCATTTAAGTCCGATAAACATTTATTGAATGCATTATGTTGTAACCATTATGCTAATAAAAATACAAAATTATTAATTCATAATCCATTTATAACCCTTTATAATTTTCAATCATCTTCTTATTATTCCTTGAAATATAATATAATATGATTTATTAAGGATGAGACTATTATCAATGGCTCCTTTTGCTGTCAGATTTATCTATATGTGAAGACAGGTACTAATTGGTGTAGGGAATGGAAAAGGTGCAAGTTTTCTATGAGATTTACTTATCTTGTAAAGAGTATTTCTACGTATAAAGTCAAGATATTTTGTTCAACATGCTCATGCTTTAAAGAATGTTGCATATAAAAAATACTATATGTCTTAGGGTGGCACCCCTGGCTCAAAGGAGTAGGGCGCCAGACCCATATGCTAGAGGTGGTAGGTTCAAACCCAGCTGTGGCCAAAAACCACACACACACAAAAGTACTGTATGCTTTAAATGGGGCTTTTCTTTCTTCCTTACACTTAAAAGACTTAATTCATTGTTACTGTATTAGGTAAAAAAAAATGAATAAGTTTCTCAGGGGAAACACCCTACATTTACTCCACCTTATATAAAAAAGGTTACTATATAAAAAAGTATAGCTTCATAAGGAATATAATAGCTAACTTATCTAGAGGCTGAAACTTGAAGTAAGAAATCTTCATATGAGACAAATCATGCTTAGGTGACTACTTGATATTTCTAGACATAGAGTAAGAATTGGTATATATGGGAGTTATACGTTAGGGTAAGGATAAAGGATTTCCACTAAGAAGTGAAAGGTTGAGTCCTTTAGTTATAGCAACCGAGAAAACTGCTTGGACGAGCTTTCCTTAGACTTGCTTTTAGTCTTGATTCCTATTAATACACATTTTGCTTTATAGGTGTTTAAATTTGTAATTTTCTAAAAACCAACCAAATCTTTCCTTCGATTATTTTATACATATATATATACATACAAATATGTCTATGACTGACTTTATATATATATATATGTCTGTAACTATAATATTATCAAACTTTGTGCAGCTCAAAGAAAGAAGTAATATCTTAGACATACTTTCATCAAAATATAGCAAATAGGCTCTTTACTTTGTATTAGAAACTATAAATATCTGTTTCAATACAAATCTTCTACCACGACATCATGATAGGAAACACACGTACCCTCTTTTCATTGAGAATCTATGAACTTGAGTAACATCTATTACACATTAATGTTCAAACTGGACAGGGAGCAGCTCAAGACAGTGACCCTGAGTAAAAGAACACACAGGCGTCTCCTAAAATTATTTAAGTTTACTATGTAGAGTGAGATTTCAGGCATTAGTACATGAAGGAAATAGTACTTTCCTTTTAGTACAGAAAGGAGAAGCCAGATAAAGAGTCAAAGGCCATAGATTGGATGTTCTAAGACCTCTAATATTTGTAGCACAAATACCAGAGTTAAAGAAGCTACACAGTAATGAAACTCAAAATAACTGCAAAAGGAGCCACTAACATAATTAGACAGGTACACAGTTTGTTTGCTTTTCAACCAGTGAACTCTCTTAGTTCACTGAATGATGAGGCCTGCCTACAGAAGTACATTACCTCATTACTGGAAATGGATTGCCCTTGAATAAAGGCAGTTCCAGACCCACTGTGTCGAAGGTTAAAGGCAACCTTAGATGGTACAATACCAATTCCATTGCTTATTATCAGGAAAAATTTAAAAGAATAAAACCGAAGCTAGCTAAGAAGAAAAAATTTGTTTAGCACACCGTTGAATTAAAAATAATGGTGAGAATGTGAAAGTACACAAGAAAAACAATGCACAGTCAGAAGAAAAATCAGGCATTAGGAATAATTCCAAATAACACACGTGAAAAACATTGGCAAACAAGGATATTAAGTGGTGTAATAAATATACTTAAAGTTATTACATTTAAATATATGCTAAAACTCTTATTTATATCAGTAGACCAGGCATCTCCCTGGAGAAAAAAATGAATGATCAAAGTTTCCACTGCCCACTCAAAGTTTCCATGTGAGTGTTTAATGGGCACTATACATTTAACATGTTAAAATTCAATTTATTATTTCTCATCCCCAATCCTACGACTCCACTAATATGCTCCGTCTTGATAATAGACAATTATATTTTTCTCTACAAAACTTGGAGTCAGTGTTGGCTGCTTTGTTTCTCATGCCCATATTTAAATCTATCAGAAAATTCTTTTAGGCCTAACTTCAAGTTATATACAGAATTCTTTTTACACCATCCCTATAACCAAACCTAAACTACCAAAGTTACTTGCTGTAAAATTTTTAATAAAGTATAAATGCCAACCAAATACTTCTCAAATCATTTGTTCTTCTCCTTAAATCAATTTTTATAGAATGAACACATAATTTAAAAAAGCACTCTGGAGTCTCATTCTTACCCTTTATAATCACTGTCCCTCATTCCTCAAAGATATGTATTAGTATTAAAAAATCTTCACTATTAGTGAGCTTTATAGAAATAAAACCACACAAAGTACACTCATTCCTACCTAGAATACGCTCCTCAATTTTACATTTATGATTGTCTTTTATTCTCATCAATCTGTTTGCCCATACCCAGTAGGCAACTGTGGTTTAAAAATATTAAATGCGAAATTCCGGGTATAAACAATTTGTAATTTTTTTTTTTTTTTTGGCAGTTTTTTGGCCAGGGCTGGGTTTTTGAACCCACCACCTCCAGCATATGGGGCCGGCGTCCTACTCCTTTGAGCCAACGGGTGCAACCCAATAATTTGTACATTTTAAACTGCACTTCAGGGGTGGCACCTGTGGCTCAAAGGATTAGGGCGCTGGCCCCATATGCTGGAGGTGACGGGTTCAAACCCAGCCCTGGCCAAAACCAGCAAAAAAATAAAGAAATAAAAAAATAAATAAACTACACTTCATTCTGAATAGCATTTGGGATGTGGATCATCTCTTTGTCCAGGGTGTCATGCTATATAAACTCTGCACCCATCAGTCACCTAGTAGCTAACGTAGGTGTCAGATAAACTGTCGTGGGGTCACAGTGCATTTGTTTAACCCTGTTTCACCTATTAATGGCCCCCAAATGCAAGAGTAATGATGCTGACACATTGTTATAATTGTTGAATTTTATCAGGAGTTATTATTGATCTCTTACTATGCCTAACTTATAAATTAAACTTCATCAGAGGTATATTTGTATAGGACAAAACATAGAAGACAGAAGGTCAGTACTATCCACAGTTTCAGGCATCTATTGAGAATCTAGAAAGTTACCTCCAGTGGATAACGGGATAATAGTGCATATTGTCCCATTGTAAAACCAAACCATAATGTTTTCATTATTTTACATATTGTGTAAATTTGAGTTATTTAAACAAAAGGATATGTTGAATAATACTGCTATGATCATTCTTATACATACCTTATTATAGTATATGTGTATGTATTTTGTTAAAGATATAAGAGGAATTATTATGGCATGAGAAATGTCTCACATGTTGAACTCAACACATTTGTCCAGTTTTTGAAAATGACATGACTTATAAATTCAACAATTCCTTGTGAAAGCCTGTAAAGTTCTACATCCTTTCCTAAATTTGGTATCAATAGTCTTATTTTAGCTATTTTAGTGAGTATGTACTTGTATCCTATCTTTCCTTAATTTATAATTCTCAATTGATTAATGAAGTAGATTTTATTTCCATGTTTATTGACCATTTGATTTGTGATTCTCTGTTTGGGTCCTTTGCCAACACTCATATATTTGTCCATTTCTTAGCCATTTTCCTATTGGTTTAAAAGAGTTCCTATAATATACAAACAATATTTTTAATAAAAGAATTGTAAATTTTTTTTCTTTATAGTATTTAATGGAAACTTTTAGTGAATGACACTTCATAATCATAGTTTGTTTTTCAATTATAATTTGGCTGAGTATAATGTTTCTTTCAGAACTTTGAATATGTTATTGAACATGATTCCCCATATGTTACTTTTCTCATCTTAGTTTTGATTAAGTTATCTGTCTTTCAACAGTTAGACTATGTGTCTAGATGTGGGACCTATGGAATTTTTAGATGCATAATTTATTTTCATTGGATTTGGGGTATGTTTAGATGTTATTTCTTCAAATACTGTCCTTCCATTTCTTTTCTTCTTCAGCTTGATTTATTTTTTATTTTTGGGGATTCATTGAGGGTACAAAGAATTAGGTTAGATTGATTGCTTTGTTAGATAAAGTCCCCCTACTACTGTGGGCTTCCAATGTGTATATGTTGGCACTTGGTGGTGCTCCACAAGTGTGAATCTGCCCTGTTTTCATTTATTTTTCTTTCTGTTCTGTAGACTAAGATAATCTCAGTTGACCTTTTTTTTCCAGTTGCATGGATTTGGAACTCAACTCTGCAGTTTAGTTTCTTTAATATTGTTTTTCTTTTATCCTTACTACATTAACATATTATCATGACAATCATATAAAGGGTTTTGGTATTTCCTATCGTAACTCATCAAGATACTCTCTTATTTTTATTTGAGATCATTTTTGTTTGTCTAGAACACTCATTATTCTATGTATATTTAGGTAGAAAGTTTTTGATCCTTCAGCAAAATCTTTTAGGCATATTTTATAGGAATTTAATTGGATGTACAGATGGCTTGGGCAAGAAGTGCAATGTCTAATAGAAATGACTATGGCAGTCATTGTTATCTTATTCCTATTTCAGAAAAAAAATTTTAGCTTTGCTATGTTAAATGTGGGGCTAGCTGGATATGGTCTGAAAATAATATGAGTAAGATTTTTTTTCTATTCCATGTTTTTTTCATAAGATATTTTACTATGAATACATTTTATGTATTACCACATTTCTATAAAAACACTTTTGTTTATATATAGTGAAGCAATAGAATGAATTTTAGTCTGTCCATCAGAGACAACTTTCCTAAATTAATTGATCATTCTCAGTTTGTTCAGTACACATGACTGTACCATGTAAAAGCCCTTTAACCAATGACTGGCTTGGACTCTTGAAGGCTGTGGAGTCATTCTTATGAACAACCTTCTGAAATAAGTCAATCAATCACAGTCTCACCCAACAACAATTTTCCTGAGGCTGACATTAATTTTATTCTACCACCATACAACCAGCCCCACAATAACTGTGAAAACAAAATATTCACATGGAATCAGAAGTCTACTGTGTTTTTCAGAAGTCTACTGTGTTTTTAAAGGCTTTACACAACAATTATAGCTTTTGTTCTTTTAAATAAATGATGTATTAATCTAGTTATTGTAAGTGTTGTGGAGAAAAAGGGAAAATAGAAAAAAAGGTCACCTTCACTTTAATGTTTATTTCAGTATAACTCATAATTGCAAGGTGTAGAATCAACTAAGTGTTCATCAGTTGTAACAATTGTAAAATCAAAAGAGAAAATCCTACAGCCATTTCTAAAACTAAAACAGATGTCAAAACTTAAATGAATCAACATTATCCTCACAAAAATCCAGAAAATGATTTATTACACAAACTTAAAAAATCATAATTTTTTTTTACAAAATGACACAAAAATGTTTTATTTGAAGACATCTAAATATCTAATCTTTGCATTTGAAACTTTTATTTTACATTTTTATGATTGATTCTTTAATATGAGGTTGTGAGGATATAGAACAGTGCTTTAGGAGAAATTATTTCTCAAATACACATTTTTGTTATGCTGAAATATATCTTACTTTATCGACACATAGGTGATTCTTTCACAGCAAAGAAAATCCATATTTCCATTGAATGTGGTTGCAGCTCTAAAATTTGATTTTTTGGTCATTTTTATTAGGTTTATCAAATTTGGAGAACAGAGGGTTCTTTGGTAATTTATATCAGTATTCTGTTGGAGGATATGAAAGACAGCATGTAGAATGATTGTATCAACTTAGCAAACAAAATTACCTTGTAGCCATGGTATTATGTACAGGACAACATCTAATATTTACCATGTGGACCAAAGTGAAGGTACAATTAACATATCTCTGATAACCAGATATTAAAGGACAACAGAGCCAAAGAAAAATAAATAATACTGTTACAAAGAATAATTGATAGTATTTCTCCCCTGCAAATTATGAAAATGTGTGTATTTTTAAGATGGACATGGGAAAAGTTGTTCCATTAGGACTTTGATCAAATAAAACACGATTGATTTCATTAAAACAGAAAGCAAAGGAACTAAACTTTCACTTGACTGACTATAATAGAATAATATGGCTGAGGAAGACCTCCTAAATTGGCTTCATTAATTTATACACATTGTTTTTGAATTTTTCCTAGGTTTATATTCCATCTCCATGAAGTATTTTTTGTGCAAAACTTCTCAAAGGAAATGAAAAATATGTTGCCTTGTACAGAGTGTCCATAAGTTTATGTACCATCCAAGTTAGCCAACTATTTTAAATTAAGCAAGAAATTTACAGACATCCTCTATTATGAACTATTACGAATCTCCACCTACCGCTTCTCTAAACTTTGGTCTCAAGTCAAACCCTTTAATGGAGACGCAGTCTTTCCTCAGGGTGGTTGTGACTAATGTTAAAATCTCCTCTTAGCCCTTAAATGCTAGTGATATTTTGAGTCCCTATGATTACATCCCTGATGGCAGAATAGGAATTGTATCTCTTTTCATCTAGAGAGCTATAAAACAAAATTAATCTTTAAAATTAATCAACGGGTGAGTTGACGTCAGACCATGTATGTCTCTATTATCTCGTACCCAGCAAAGAAGAACTTAGTTTCCTCAGATTCTGTCAATAATGGCTATAATAGAAAAGAAGTGGAAGCTCTTGAATATTGTACACCCAATATATGTTATTAGAGTACCTTGTTTCTCAAACTCTAATTAGGCAAATATAAATTTAGTAAGATTATGTTAACCTATTGTTAATATTCTAAGTATATTACTTGGATAAATTATATACATATATGTACTGAAATATATACATACTTATGTGAATATATATGATTTTTTAGGAAATGATGGTTTTACGGCAACATAATATATGCACCATAGGGCATTAAATAAAAGAATGAAAATATACATAGTCTGAATTTTCTGTGATAGGAATAATTATTAGTATTGGAGCATTTACATTTTTTCAGAATACAGCTATATTGTCAATGTGAATTCCAAGACACAGAAACATCTTTCTGCTTAAAGAGAGAATTATAATCGTGTATAGTTCATCACATGATTCTGAATGTGAAAAAGTAATATTTATTAGAGAGGAGTCAGAGGGTAGAGATCCATTCCGTTGTCATACTGCCCAGCACATCTATTTAGTTCTTAGCTAAAATAACTACACAATGACATCAGAAGTAATTTCGGTGTTCCTAGTTGTATTCGGTAACTAGCAACACCAAATTACTGTAGTTTTGGTAAAACTAGTTGTATTTAAGTTTGTGTAATCTACATATAGGAAGTACCTGAGCTATTGAGAAAATACATTTGCAAGAATAACTGTAGTTGGGATTTGTATGGAACTTGAATTACCGACAAACAGCATATATGGCAATAATAATCACAACAATATTACAATGGTACACACAGTAATGATAATAAAATATAGTAGTGAAATAATAACAATAATACCCCTTCACTGTAATAATAAGTTACAGAAACTATCTCGCTCTTTCTTTTAATTCAAACAGAATGTGAAAATAAACTCTTACAAGAAGTTTTGATAGGACAAATTTTAAAGAAGAGTATCAAAGTTTAACACTCACCTAACGTTGTAACACTATCTCCCTTACTGGAAAGGACATTTTTTTAGGTAACAAAATAGGCTAACATAATTGGAAGATGATAATAGAGATTATCATTGCTGAAAACAATGGAGTGGGTGATGAAGAACCAGTATTTAATTCTGTTGCTGGAGGAAAGGAGGTTACCAGTGAAGCTGGTTTCTTAAAAAAGGTACCAAGTGTGGTAAGCACAGCCCTTACCACAGTGGATAATATTCTCACTAATTGCATAGTAAATCTCTGTAAATTATTCAATGTTAATCTTGCTCCAGAAGGTTAGTGAGTCTTGCTTTAATGAGATAAAAATCTTCATCTACTTCTTTTGTTCTAAACTTTCTTGACTCTGGAACTTCTGATTCATCATGTTCTTTTGTTTCTATCAGTTGTTTTTCTATCAGTCTGTGAGAATAGCCACTGTGCCAACAAATTACTTAAGCCTTGTGGGTCTTTATACGAGAGTGAAAGAAATTAGGTCCTAAGTTATTAATTTATTATTTAATTATAAATCATCATTATGGAGAGGCTTGAAATCCTGTTCATAAGTATAGAAAGTCATTAACTTGCATTGTTCATAACATGAAAACTCCCTGCATTATATAACCTACATATTATTTGTTATATAAAGAAGATCATAAGAAAAATGTCAGCCATAACCTTTGGTTATCTTCCTCTGACAGAATTATAGGTGGAGACCAGCTCTATGTAAACTGCAACAACTTGCTCTCATAATCAAAGTGGGTAAAATAAGGTAAAAAAAGATGATAGTACAAAGCTATATAACATCACAATATATATTGTGTACTGTTCAAAACTTTTTTCCATGGAATATATAGTATTTTCATTCCCATTTTGGAGTAAATGAAACACAAGTCATAAAAATTAATTGGTCAAGGTCATTGAGTTTACCAGTAGTGGAGCTGACATTTGAATTAAGTAGTCTCACTTATAATCTGTGATTGTAACCTTTAGGCAAAGGGAGAAGCCTGATATTGTAAAAGGAATGATTTTATCATGTGAATATGATGTGCGCCGGGGGTGAGAGGTGTCAAGACCCTCCGGAAAGTGATGATTCCTAAGTGGAAGAGTTCACCCATAGAAAGGAATGTTTCTTACTGGATCATGGTAGATCTCTCATGGGAGCAAGGGAGCTATAAACTTGGCCAAAAATAGTTAGGGCATATTGAGGAGAGATACAGTTCTTGAAAGTTCAGAGAACTCTAGAGGCCAGTCCATGACTTTTTGAGGAGTAATAGACAAACAATAGCCTTATAACTAAAATTTCATATACTATCCATAATATATACAAATATACATGACTAGCAAATCTAAAAATTAATTCGGGTGACAGAATTGCATGTGATATTCTATTTTAAAATGCTCCCTCTTGTGTATTCCTTAAATAAAAAATATTACACTGAGTTTGTCAGAAAAGTCATGTCTCAAGCGCATGGTAGACTCACTGAATGAGAATGTCTTGCTGCTACCAAGAAATCTGTGAGTGCAGCAGCTTTCCAAATGACCCCAGGAAATTTTAGACAAAAGCAATACTTTAAAGCAAAATTCCTGAAATAGGAAGTATTTTGTATGTTATTCTGGGGTAAAAAACAGTAGCTACCATACAGTAAAGTTCTTGACTAGTGTTGCAAAGAAAAGTCTCTCTATTAACTTTTGAAGTATCTAAATATACGCGTGCACAAGCATCTGGACACACAAACACACACATACAAAGGAATACCAAAAATGGTAATTATAAAAGCTTCAAAGGGAAATGCTCATAACAATAATTAAACATTAAAAAAATTCTTGTGAAACCCCAATCACCTCTAAACTATGACAAAAACACTCTGTATTTTACTTACTCAAATTATTACCCACTTAATAAGATTGTCTGATAAAATCACAAGCTGCATGTAAGTAGAATACAAAAATTGGAAAGGCATACTGTAAAGGATGTCTGTTTGGCTTTGAATTTTCATGTGTTTTATAAATGTTTTCTACGATCTAGGACAAGCAAGGATGGTTTTTAAAAAGATCTAATGTTTCTCTAAAATAAATTATTTCAGAGACATAAAAGACATTTTATTATGCTTTAAACTTTCAACTTCTTTGGTCTTACCATTGTATTTGAAAGTGTCCTGTATCTTATTACGAGGTACCTCTCAATATTTTTGTTATTGGCAAAGTATGAGCTTCTTAAAATACAAATAAAGGTAGCATATCTAAGAAATTATAAGGCATGGTTGTATTCAAATCAGGCTGATTTTTGGTATCATGACATTTGGTATCATTACAATGTGAAGAATCGCACTTCTTTAATAATAAAATAGTAGCACCTTTCCAACATCTAGTGTGTTCACAATGCTTCTACACTTTTCCAGTAGATATACAAATACTATGAGACAAAAATGGAATGATTATCAACTAAATAGATTACTGCAATAGATAAATTCTTTAGTAGCCTGAAGTCAGGTAATTATTAGTTTGATAATATATAATATGGTAATTCAATACACAACTTTTCAGATTAGCTTTAACTTTTCGTTCAATGAGCATGTAAAGAATAAAAAGGTTAAAACTTTAAAATATACACATTGAAATTGTCAGCATCGTATGTCTTTCAATACTAACCTATTGTTAAGACCTAGTAATAGACATCATAGTTTTTCATAAAATAGCTTATAATTTAATTTATTCAACTAAAAAGTTCATTTGGACAAAATTCAAATTTATTCATAGTTTTAAATATTGAAAGAATAGAAACAATTTATCTATTTATTCTCTATGGTGTCTTTCAGTATATATATACACACACATATATTTTATTCTAAGTAAAACATTTTATACAAAATTTTTGATAGTATTTAATAAGATCAGCAATAATAAAATATTCTATATTCTTTGTTCATGAATATTAAAGATGGGGAGGTACTTTTATAAGTGAAAATGTGATATGCTTCAAAAACACATATTCTAAGGCTTCATAAATTTACTTCTTAAATACTGTGTTATGTGGAATAAAGAAAATAAACCTGTAGGTCACTAAATGAGCTTAAATATTTTTGGTAAAATTTACCTAATAGTTATTTGTTACATGTTTTATTAACTTTTAAAATACTCCTAATGATTTTACATTACTCCCATTTCTTGCTTTAAGAAGGGTCTGAAGAAATGTAGAGGCTACATAGATTTTCTGTTTCCTAAAATCAGAAATATCTATTTATAAACACTGAGGAGACAGCCATGCAGTGGCAGGTAGTCTATTATCCTCATGGTTTAGTTCCTTTGATTTATTGCACATATATGTATTATACAAGTTCCTGTGGCAGTAAATATACGTCATTGCCATCAAAGACACCTATATCATTATGTTAGAAATTGTTTAAAGGAAAAGCCCCTTTGCATGTTTAAACATTTTAGTCGTATCATGCTTTACTTTTAAAATATATATGCAATAGGAATTTTTTAAAAACAAGATTTATAAAAGTAACTAATGATTTGTGTTTTAACCGGATGGTAATAATTCCCTATCTACCCACAGTCCAGAATTACACTGGCCGTTCAATTCTACTGATACATAGGTTGGATGTTAGGTGGAGTAGATGGCATCAGTCAGAAGGAAGAAGAAATGCTGTTGAGTGTAACTTGTTTGAGATCACCCAAGAGCATCAGCCATTCAGCTCACTGTACGTGTTCACTGAAGCACAACCTCTGACAATATGGGACAGTCACCCACTGCTGAGAACCAACAGAAGCAGCAATGTCAGAACTTAATGGTGCGGCTGGCAAATCTTTCAGATTGTCATACTCTTTTCCCCTCAGGGAGGTCCCTTAGAGATGGTACTTGTTGTCAGTTATAAAATTAGAACAACCTTATGGAAATTCATCTCAATTCCAAGCCTTTAAGATTGTGTGGAGGGAAAAGTAAGAGGAAAAAGCTACTATAGGATAAAATGTGGGGTTTTTCCCTAACAAATAATTGTAAGAGAATAATTGGAAAATTATAGAAAAGTGTATTAATCTGTAGAAAGACAGAAATGTTTATTGAAAAGGCTCACTAAGATTAAGTTAAATCAATAAGACACATCTAAGAATGTATATTAAAAAGTTGTGTACAGATGACTTAATAAAAAATAAAATAAAAAGTTGTGAATGTTGTATAAAGAGTAAATCACATAGACTTCTAGATAGAAAGTAGAAGTTACCAACAAAGAAAAAAAAAAAAGGTGTCTTGTGTTATGAGAATTTGTCTGCAACATCAAAATCTGGACTAAAGTAATATCCTAAAAATCATATGACTAGAAAGATCTTGTTAACTTCTCAGAAAATAAAGTTATCCCATCATATGTAAAGAGTTGGAGCTTATGTCAACCAGCATTTGATCTGAGGCAAATATTTGTAAAGGCAATTATAACAATTTATGTAAAAAGGAGACTTCAAAGTGAATAAAATGAAAAGTGAAAAGAATAGTCATAAATCTTGATATATGTAGATCTACATATTTCTATTCTAAGAGCTGTAATCTTGAGCCCACAGGAGGCTGTAGAGGTGAGATAGAGAAGGTTTGGAATTTACTGAAGACCAAATTGCCCCAAAAGTACTGAGTTCCCAAAAGTCACCATATATAGGAAAAATTAACAAATTCATGTTATATTTTATATTATACATTTTCAATATTTTAAATTTATGTATCAACCTGTAGAGAAGTATTTTGTAAATATTCTTAATCAATATTTTGTAAAGAACATTACATTTAGTTACAATTTTCCATTTTCCCTATGTATGTATGTACGGCAACCTTGGAACATTCAGTAGCATTTCTTCTTCTTGCCCTCACCTCTACGTATTAACATCTATTTTAAACTGAATACATCTAAGATAAAAAGAATAATAAAATAGAAGAGAAAGGTAATAGTTATAAAACTTAATTCATAAATAGTACATGAACATTCCTATGTAGCTCATATAGAATAAAACAAATTTAGATGTTGAAAATTCATTTACCAAATGCAATAGAATACTTGAACATAAAGAATATGTCAGCCATTCTATAATCTATATTTTCTTTTTATATGCCAATAGATAAGAAATAAATAGCAGATAAATAATGGAACATTATTAAACATTTTTCAGTACTTTGAAATCTGTACATACATAAGTTTAGAGCTATATGCACTCTAAGTTATTTCTATTAGCTAACTTAATCTCAACTTAGAAGAATTAAGTTGAAAAACTTAATTAAGAAAAATTATAGCAAATTTTTAATAGAAAAATTGTTAAGTGAATAAAGCAGTTCTACAGAGTGTAATATGAAATAATCTCCAATACACACTGTTAATTGAAAAACACAATGTATAAAAGTAAATAGTTCAACACACACACAGACTTGAAAATTCATAGAAATATAGATTATCTTTGGAAGGAAATACAATAAATTGAGGCAATAAATTGAAGGATTAGGGAAGAGGGATTGGAAGAATGTTTATTTCTCACTAAAAATTCCCTTTGTAACTTTAGCTATTTGTATTACATGTACCTATTACCAGTTAAAAATATCTCAAGAATTAAAATATTGCATTATACGTGGGAGGAATGGTGAAAATGTGACATCAGCATACTTTTATATAATATAATATCCCAAAGAACTTCTAAATTTCCAGACTGTTACTTGGTTAACTGAAAATCCATATTTAACAATATAAGTCACAATTTACTGTCTAATTATCAGGGCAAAAAACAGCCTTTGAATGTTGTATGTGTATAACTAGATTCAAATACAAGCTCTTTTGACTTTTAATGAACAAAAATAACAGCAATTTTTAATAAACATTCATATCTAATATTCCAAATGATTTTGTCACTTATGTGGATTATGTAAGGTTTTCTTTTTCTTGTGTTAACATTATCAATATTGATGCAAGTTCCAAAATTCATCTCAGTTAGGAAAGGTTTTCTTTTTAATATACTGATGGTTATTTTTTCATGATACTTTATTGTAAAATGTGTTCCTTCTTATTTATTTTTATTTTATTTATTTGTTTATTTATTTTTTTGAGACAGAGGCTCAAGCTGTCACAGCTCATAGCAACCTCCAATTCCTGGGCTCAAGCGAGTCTCCTGCCTCCGCCTCCCAAGTAGCTGGGACTACAGACACCCGCCACAATGCCCAGCCAATTTTTGGTTGCAGCCGTCATTGTTGTTTGGCTGGCCTGGGTTGGATTTGAACCGCCAGCTCAGGTGTGCGTGGCTGGCGCCTTAGCCTGTTGAGCCACAGGTACCGAGCCTTTATTTTTCTTTTTTAAGTGGCCAGAATTATAGGTCAATTCATCTAGGAAATCTAGAAAATAATCATACTCTAAAACATGCTGTTCAACTGGTGGCCCACAGGCTGCATGTTGATTATGTGAGAACATTGTTTGCTTATCTATGGTGTCTGATAGCATAAACAGTATGCACAGACTGCTTCTTTTCTAATTTAGACATTTTCTTTTCTAATCAGCTTTCATTAGTATTTGTGTATTTAGGGTGTGGTCCAACACAACTCTTATTTTTCCAGTGTGTGGGACAGAATAATAATGGTTGGACACCGCTGCTCTAAAGGATCAAGAAATGTTAAGCTTATTTACAGCAATAAAGCAAATTATGTTACTATTAGGAAGGGTGCACAGATGTAAAAATTGGAGTAGAAAATAAGAGAAGTTTGATAAATTTAAAATTCTTTTGGTCACAAAAGTGAGGGAGTTTATGCAGGAAGGGACAAGATGCAATAAAAGTCCACAGATAATGTAGCTTCTAACTATTCTACTGAGACTGACCTTTATGATGATGATTTCAAATGAGAAGAAACATGAACAAATGAAGTAAAAATTACCTGAAGTCTATTTTGAAGTAAGCTGGGAGGCAGGCATAGGCGAGTTTGTAAATTAAGTAATGCATAAAGGCATTGATTTAAGTCTCTGCTTCTTTGAAAGCTTCTGTTAATCCTGTAAAATTATTCTTTCTATTATGAGCTCAGTTTGATGATACCAAAAATCAACTGGGCTACCTTCCATTTTACCGTGCTTGTTTTACTTTTTGGTATTTCAGACTTCCCAGGAGTGAGAGGTGGATGAAAGGTCTCAGGCGAGTACTCAGAAACTAGACCTGAGAACAGGAGAGGTTCAGGCCAGGTTGAATATCGACACCTGCCTGGCCAGAACCAATGTGGTGTCCCCGTCCAGCATAATTCGAGACCTTTTTTATATGTGGTTGTGTCGAGTAGAAAGATTCCACTACTGAGTGTCTTATGGCCAACTATTTTTTGGTGCGACCAGCTAAGCCTTCTGTGGTCTTTGCTCAGGGAGGGGAGGAGGAAGAGTCAGGAAAAGGTTTGTGTGATCACATTCACACACACCCACCCCTGGGTCCGCAAAAACGGAGATTCAAAACATTGGAGATGCTAATTTTTTTTTTCTTTGCAGGTCAGAAGCAGGCTGATTACGATGTTTGAAATAGAACAGGCATTGGATCTACATTGGTTGACTCTGACTAGAGAATTCAGATTTTACATTCAGAATATTATTTCATTGATTAATTTTAAAAGAACATGGCTTCATGATCCAATGTGTGCAAAAATGACACACCATTATATCAGACCTAAAGACAAGGGACTCCTTTAGAGCTGAAAAAAATTAAGAAATTATATAATGTTATATGGGATTAAGAATTACGTCTACAAATCTCCCCATTTTCTGTACTCTATCTCTACGATGTTATCTCGAGTCACTTTAACGTTTGACACTTTTCAAATCAATGCAGAGTAATTTATCCCTAGGCTTCTCACTTCTCTTTTTGTATTAGTGTAGTTAATTTTTTTTTTTTGGTAGAGACAGAGTCTTGCTCTATTGCCTTCGGTAGAGTGCTGTGGCATCACAGCTCACAGCAACCTCCAGCTCTTGGACTTAGGTGATTCTCTTGCCTCAGCCTCGGGAGTAGCTGGGACTACAGGCGCCCACTACAATGCCCAGCTATTTTTTGATGCAGTTCGGCGAAGGCAGGTTTGAACCCGCTACCCTCAGTACATGGGGCTGGTGCCCTACTTGCTGAGCCACAGGTGCCCCCCCCTTGTTTGGCTTTCTTGAGCAAATTTTTACTGATGTAATATATAACTCAACTAATTCTAGCCCACACCAATCTACTCACGTCTTTTTATCTAAAGAACCTGCCCCCATGCCACTTACAATTCATATTCTCCTCTGTCATTTTAAGATGTGAAATACCCAAGGCTATTAACATACTATTTCTCTTAGAATAAAGGGAGGAAGTTAATCCATGTAGACATTAAACAATCTAAACTAACTGAAAGACAAAAAGGTTATCAGGTTATATTATCAAAACACTTTTAGTAACATCTAGTATTTCAAACGATGCTTTAAAACACCTTTGACAATCTAATGTACTTACGTTTTTAACAAACATATTCCATGTTACTTCATTATAATCATTTCTAAGGCATGTAACTACAAACACTATCTTGGATGATGTAAAATAAAATAAACAAACACTAATCCAAGCTGGGCAGAATGCCCAGAGAATCAGCTAAGTGAAAATGGGCAATAAAATCCTAAAAAGGAAAGTTGGAAAGAAAAATCTAAATATGAAATAGCTACAGGTATACACATAAAAATCTTTCAACTCTGATAATAATCAGTATGCATTTTTGCACACTGGGGAACCTAGCAATTTTTTTTTAAACTGACTTTGTCTTTACCTCAATTTATAAACCCTTCTTAAGACTGAAAGCTAAATGTTTAAAATGCCACAAACCTGGTGATATAAAAGTACAATTCTACACCAACAATTTCTATTGACATTTATAATAATGGAACACATACCTTTATAGGGAGCCATGGCTAGCACCTTTAGCAACCAGCAGCAAAAAATCTCAGAGAGAAATTTAATTTCCCTCCAGAATCTTAAGTTATCAGGACAATCTTGTCATTGCTTTTCTTTCCTCACACACTTTGAGTGATAGTAGCCTTAGTATCAGTGAAATATCTTACAGAAACCACTTGAAAACAAATGTTAATTTGAAATGTAATAAAAAGGGGGAAATTACAAGAAAGAAACGTGAAGCTACTATTATTCTTCCTACATGGAGTTGAATACATTCATATGAAAAACAATGTTTTTAACCTTAGCTACATTGTTAAAATTATGACAAACCTGATATAATTCACAAATGAGCGCTTTTTTGAAATAAGCTTTGACTCCAATATATTTTGTGGTTCATAATACGCAGGAGAGTAAAGGGGAGTGAACAATGCATGGAAGCGGGAGAAAGAAAGGAGAATCATAGAGTAAAAGGGAAAAAGAAAAAAGGAAATAAGGAAATAAACAATCAGAAAGGATATCAGACCAGAAATACTAAGTCTAAGGAGTAACTGTAATATGGGAACTGAGAAAAACTACAGGATTCAAAACTACCACCAATAATCCTGCTAATGGTTAGTGAAACATAACCTGATTTATGATGACATAAAAGTTAATGCTCAGATAGGTTAAAATTACATAAACACACCTGAAGCTGCTGCACATGTTCAAAGGTGAGAGCAACACAGGTGGGTTATTGTGTGTAGTGTGGAGCATAGAGATAGATTTTTGAAGACGTGAACCTTATTAAGTAACCATTGAATGGCTTTTTAGTAAATGTCATGTGAATGTTTTTAAGTTTATTCTTGTTATTTATTTTATTAGTCAAGCAATATTTTTAAATAAAATACATTCACTTTGTATTAGTTTTTCCTCTGAAATATAGCAGATGCTGTCACTCCTAGGCCTCAGGAATAGAAATAAGTAAATGTTTAAAAAATAAAAGAATATCAACCAAACCGTGAAGTATTTATAGGTGAAATTATTTTAATGACACATTAACTATTTCATATTGATTATACTAAAAGGGGACTGAATTTCACTGACTCTTTCATCTTCTATCAGTTTTTGTTCCACTGGTGAATCTTAGACATCAGTGCCAACCAAATGTCTACATTTTATTCTGCTGTAGGTAGCCACATGTCTGTACCACGCAGAATTAAAGACAATCCTTCTGAAAAACTGCAAGCATTAAAAAAGTGAAATACTAAGAATTCTGAGATGAAATGAGCATTGTATGAAAAAGTAATTAAGAAACAATTTCGCTGAGACCACTAACATTAGACAAAATAGCTAAACTTTTTAAAGAAAGTTTAAATTTGCATAAACTTAGTAAAAAAAGTTATTTATTTCCTCTCATATCAAATGTGCAAATTGTTTACAAATTTTAGTGCTAGACTCCTTCTAATGTTTTTTAAACAGTATTAATTTTAACTTCTATTTATATGTTTTATGATATTGTGAATATAATAAACATAAACTTAAGAATTATTAGTCAGGGTGGTGCCTGTGGCTCAGTGAGTAGAGCGCCGGCCCCATATGCCAGAGGTGGTGGGTTCAAACCCAGCCCTGACCAAAAACTGCAAAAAAAAAAAAAAAAAAGAATTATTAGTCAATTGTAAGTATAGTGCATTTTATGAATATTTTTTCTGACAAGTGGGGAGAGAGTGCATACTCAAAGTGGTAAAACTTTTTTTTAGAGTATTCTTCTACTCTGAAAATTAAAGTATTAGATTTAGAAATTCACAGAATATTTCTCCTTTGCAATCAACTTACTATGTCCAAGAACACATGTGAAATATGTTCTTTAGAAAATAAATACACCAAGTACTGATTCTACCTATTAGACATCCACTTTACTGGACTTGTTACACAAGTCAGGGCCACAATTGTATTCCCTGGTTTCAGATCTCAGAGCTTTCTGTTTATTACCCATGAGAATTTAAGCAAGTTCTTTGTTCAAGTTGAGACTTGTTTTTTCATCTGTAAAATAGAAATAATAATAATTCATGTCTCCTAATGTGATTGTGAGTAGATATTGAGCCGGAAAACCCCTATCCGTGTACAGCACAGTGCTGGGTGCACAGAGGCATCAGTGAAGGTGAGCATTTCTCATAATCTGTATTTAGCAGTAATGGTAGTTTCTTATTATTTTAAAGTACTACTTCTTGAAACATTACATATTTAAAGAAAATAGAAACTTCAAATTTGGAAATCAATTTTGCCAAATAATTTGAATTGCTGAGTCTGTGTGATTTTGAGTAATTCTTTGATAGAATTTCCAATTTTAAAATATCTTCAGGTGGTTGTCTGTTTTTACTAATGGTACACACATTGTCCAAGTTTCTTAAAAGTACAGGATTTTCTTCATACATTTTACTTCTGGGTTTGGAAGTATTTTTAAAATGTTTCATTCTATTCAAAATACATTGATAGTTGAAGAAAATTAAAGAAATAATTACTGAAGAAATCTTTTACTTCCTCACAAAATAATTAAATCCCAAAGAAGTGCATAAAATCCCCATGCCTGTTCCCCCAAATTTTACTGCAGTAATGCTAAATTTTCCATGATGTCGTAGCACTACCATAGTTCAAACTTTAAATACAAATCAAGGAGCAAGAGTGGAAAAACAAACACTTGTACTCAATACCAAGTTGGAACTAACTGATTAATATAAGTGCCTTAATGGAAATCTGAATGAAAATCAAAAGGGAGAAAGAGGAGGGAGGGATGGGTAAATTCACACTTGTTAGGTGTACTACACACTATCTGGGTCAAGGCCACACTTACAATTTTCACTAAACATGTACAAAAAACACGTTTAGCAAATAGTGTGCAAATAGATCATGTGTACCTCCTAACATTCTGAAATTTTAAAAAGTGCAGGAAAAAAATGGCGATTCTATCTAGAATTTTTAATTAATCCTGTTTTAAATATCCAAGAAAACTAAGAATCTATTTTAAATTTAGATAACTGTCAAATTATCTGAATTTTAATTGCATATTTCATTGCCTCTGGACTTGCAAAGTTTTCTGCTGTTGATGTAACAAATTAACACAAATTTAGTGGCTTTAAACACGTAATTTAATTATCCCCCAGTACTGGAATCTAAAAACAAGTGTCTCTGGAAGAAAATCAAGTTGCTAAGAAGTGTATGTTCCATCTAGAAGTTCTTGAGAAGCCTGCCCTTTTCCTTGTCTCTTGCACCTGTTGGAGGTGCCTGCTTTCCCCGGACTATGTGTCCTTACGTCTTGCAAACCAGCTATTGTCACTCCAAACTGTGCTTCCCTTGGCACATGTCCTCTGAGTGTGACTCTCTTGCCTCTCTCTTCCATCTATAATGACCTTAGTGATTAATTTGGGCCAAATCCAATTGTCCAGAATAAACTCTCCATTTAAAATTCCTTAATTAATCACATCTGGATTGTCTTTTTTGCTATAAAGTCAATGTATTCACAGATAGACAGTTTTGTAGGGTTATTATTCTCCCTAACACACAGAGTAAATACTGTTCATACAAGAGTAAACACTGGTCAAATTCATAATGCCCCACAACCTTCAGAGTTGTTTTCCAGCTACTTAATTTTAACGGTGTAACTATAGTTAGGAATCAATTTATGATGTTAATTTCTAAAAGATAGGCTCATTTATTATTATTTTCTGATTTCAAATCATTATAGTTTTTAATCATAACTAAAATTGGTTAATAATGTCTTAATAAATGCTCCATGTAAGAATTATAAAAATTAATTTAGTTTTTATGAATTTAACATTTTCAATTCTTTTCAAAGAAATAAATTTACAAGCCAATTTCACTAGAAAATCAGTATTCATACTATTTCTTCAGTGATTTCAAATAAATTTGTTTCCTTGTTATGCTGGATTTTATGACAGCTTTCTTCAAATAGAAACTTTCTGAGTTAGTCTTTTTTTATAACAAAACTTTGATTTACACACATTCCATTTAAATTAGAGACTGGTTCATCATTTATAAGAGTATAATCCAATCATATACTTTATGTACTTAGAAGATTGATGCTGTTTCATATTTAGTATCTTATATTCACAAATTTAAAAGCGGCTGGGATCTTGGTCTGTTACATGCTATTTGTAAATTGAGGAATGATACATACTGATTAATTTTTTATAAAGATCAAACTTTCAGCTATGCTGTTCAATTACTATTACATTTTACTCACTTTGGAAACTCACAGGCATTCAATGAAATCAAAACAGTAATACAGAAGTTTATTTTAACATGATTTTGGGTAATTATTGCTATCAAAGTTATGGAAACATAAACTGTCAAACATTATGTAACAGCAAAGATACACTTTGAAACCTTCATCATGTAGCAGTTTTGTGCCTCTGTGAATATCACAGTTTATTTATGCAAACCAAGGTAACATGGCCTACTACATACCTGGGCTATAAGGCAGAGCCTTAGGCCGCAAACTGTGCATGTGACTGTACAAACGCTGGAAGTAATTGTAATACATGATGGTTATATGTATATTTAAATATATGTACATATAGAAAAGGCACAGCAAGAAATATAGTGCAAAAGATTTATGAAAAAGCCAAAATGCATACCCAAGGCACTTAGCATGAATGGATATAGCAGGACTGGAAGCCTCACTGGGTGAGTCCGTGAGTGAGAAGTGAGTGAATGTGATGTGCTGGCCCTGGGACATTACCCTACACTACTGAAGACTTTATAAACACTGGACACTTAAGCTACACTATAAAAAATTTCTAACTTCATAGATAAATTCATCTTAGTAAACTGTTATGTTTAACTTTATAATCCCTTTAATTGTTTTAACTTTTTCTTTCTTTTTATTTCATTTTATTTATGTATTTATTTTTGAGACAGAGTCTTAAGCTGTTGCCCTGAGTAGAGTGCTGGGGCGTCACTGCTCACAGCAACCTGAAATTTTTGGGTATAAGCAGTCCTGTTGCCTCAACTTCCCAAGTAGCTGGGACTATAGGCGTCCACCACAACACCCAGCTATTTTTAGGTTATAGTTGTCCCTGTTGTTTGGCTGGCCCGGGCTGGATTCAAACTGCCAGCTCTTGTGTGTGTGTGTCTGGTGCTCTTATAACTTTTTCAATTCTTTTTAATAACATTATGTTAAAACTCAAACACAGTGTAGAGTCATACTTTCTTTATTTATATCTTTGTTCTCTAAGCATTTTTTATTTCTAAGCTTTTACCTTTTATAAAATTTTGTAAAATTTGTATTTGTTGAAAACTAAGAAACTAATATACACATTAAGCTCAGTCTACCCCTAGTCGGGATCATCAATACCACTGTCTTCACATCCACGTCTTGTTCCGCTAGAAGGTCTTCAAGGGCAGTAGTAGGCATGGAGCTATCATATTCTAGGATAATGATGCCTTCTTCTGTTATGGCTTCTGAAGGACTTGCCTGAGGCTCTTTCACAGTTATCTTTTTTGTTGTTGTTGTTGTTTTTGTTTTTTTAGAAGTAGAAGGACTGTACTCTAAAATCACAATGTACTTACTATGCTATGTTATGGTACAGTAACCTTACTATTCTATAATATAATTTCCAGGCAATAGAAAAATTTTCAGCTCCATTATAATCTTATTGAATCACTTTTATATTTTGCTATGTTATTGACCAAAATGTCATGTGGTGCATGAGTGTATAAGAGAAGTGTAGAATGACTAAAATAGAAAAGGAATTATAATGACAGATGATAGAGAGATGCAGGAACAAACTAGAATCATTAGGAGGGGTCAAACAATATGAAACAAGTATATCATGAATGAACTATTACTTCTGAATGAGTTATTGCAAAGTTCTTGGAGGCTGTTTTAATGCTTGAAGTTTTATATTTGAAAACTTACTATTTACTTAGCTTCAGATCACCAAGAATTATGACATATATTCCTGATCTTACATAAACTTGTTCAGGCATTCTCCAAACCATTCTACTACATCCTATTTCTTGGTACAAGACATTTCCTGCCACTTGGGATGGAGGGAAATAATGTCCTCCATTCCTACAAGACACTGTCTCATGTATAAAGATATTTTAAATTCTATATCGCTGGAAAACATCGGAGCCGAGGATATGGTCAGCATAGTTATATAATAATATCTATGTATTAAATCATAACCAAAAATAAGGAGAGAATGCTTTGCTGATCCAAATGTGGCCCCAGTGTAAACTGCATGGTGAGCAGGAACCACAAGTCCCCAGAAGGAAGCCGAGTTCCTGGCCCAAGTATGGAGAATCCAGTCTGCACAGACAGGACAGTGCGGGGTGAAATTTCCCCCCCTTTTCTCTTTTATCCCTAGTCACTAAAAGAATGCTGTGATAAAAATATTATCTACACCCGTTGTGGCGGGCGCCTGTAGTCCCAACTACTCAGGAGGCTGAGGCAAGAGAATCGCCTAAGCCCAGGAGTTGGAGGTTGCTGTGAGCTGTAACTCCAAAGTACTCCACCGAGGGCGATAAAGTGAGACTGTCTGTAGCAAAAAAAAAAAAAAATCACAAAGTTCTACATAAACGATTCTCCTTTAAACAATAATAATTGTAATAAAATGTTTCCACTTTTTCAGGCACATAATTGGTATGCTATGACTTCTCCAAACTATAACTTTTGGCTAAAGTAATCATAATGTGCTTATGTGATGTAATTCTTCACAGTTTCAACCCCCCTCTGCAAGGTTGGAGGATCATGGCCAGGGTTCTGTCAGTTAGCTATGGCTGTGTAACAGACATTTCCATAAGGAAATGCTTTAAAGGAGCTTTCATTCATTTCGTGAGGGAATGCTTTAAAGGAGCATTTATTTATTTCTTTGTTTTCCAAGTTGATATGTCTGGACGATTTTCTTTCATGTGAATCTGACCTGTTTGTCTTCTCATGAGATTGTGGGTTTCTTCCTTCTCCGTGTATAGTCATTCCATAGAAAGAAAAAGGGAGCAATATTCACTGAAAGCACTTCTCATAAAGTTGAAAGAAAGAGAAACATACAAGACTGTTTGGGGCTTACCTCCACAACAGTTCAGCTTTTGCTCCTTAGGGAAACACATCCCGTCCTTAGCAGGAAGACATTGCAGGGTAACAAAGATTACGTCTTGTCCTTCCTGTTCTTTTTCATATTTCTACTCATTATGCTCCATATTGGCAGGAATACTCATTGATTAATAATCCAGTTAGCTTATTAAAATATCTTCGTTTTTCTTCTTCCCATTATTTGGACTTATAATGTAAATACTGTGTTTGCAAATAATCGCTTTGATGTCTAAGTGACTTATGTTTTTCTTCGTAGGTTATTCCACTTCAACCAGGAATTAATTAATTAATTTGAGTGATTATAACTTGCTTTTAATGTTCAACATACAGTTTTATTATATAGATGTATTTTGGTGAGTTCTTACTTAGTGCAGTTATCAAAAAAATAGGAAGAAAAGAAGAAAATAAACTTCATATTACACAGGAAAAAGTGCATATCTTTACTAGGTCCAACAGAATGTATTATTTCCCTGAGTCCCTGGTTTTAGATTACTATGGATGTGCCCACACCCATAAAACTGTACATTTAAAGATTATCTTTCCATGCAAATTAAAAACAAAATCAACCAGGGTACCAGGGGACCTCCATGATAGAAACTGTGACAGATGAAATCAACTCTATCACAAGTGCGTAATTTAAAAGGGTAGAGGAAAATGCACAAAGTAACTTGGAAAGATAGTATCTAGAGTTTATAGGAAAGACAATCCAGGAACAATGAACATACCAAGGAATCAGATCTTAGTCTTTAATCCCAATCTCAATATGAACCAAGGTTCCTTGGAGAAATGTCTGATTCTTAAACCAGGTGTAGCATGCACAAAATGAGTCTGGTGTATCTTGTAATAACAGAAAGTAAGGTGTGGGGAAGGAGGAGAAGGAAGAAAGGGAGGCAGCAGAAGAGGAGAAGAAGAGAAAGAAAACAAAAATGAACAAAGAGGAGAATATGCATTAAAAAGAAACAGCCAATCTGAAAGAGCCGACGTTCAAACCCAAAATAATTTGAACCACCAAAAGTTAATGTAGTATTTTAGGCGATTCTTTGCCTCAGTCTTCTCAGTAGCTGGAACTATAGGCACCCACCACAATGTCAGCTATGTTTTTGTTACTGTTTGGCCGGGGCTGGGATCAAACCTGCCACCCTCGTATATGGGGCCGGTGCCCTACTCAGTGAGCCACAGGCGCCACCCTAATGTAGTGTTAACATATAATCCAAATAGTGAAATACCCATGAGCCCATGCTGATATATTATGTTTTAAATTTTTTTTTAATTATTATGAATCATAATATTTGTATATCTCTATGGGTACATGTAATGTTTTAGTACAAGCATAAAATGAAAATTAAATCGAGGTAACTGGGGTATCCATCACCTCAGGCACTTATAATTTCTTTGTGTTAGGAACATTCTAGTTCTACTTGGTTAATTATTTTAACCTATATCTTAACTTCATAGTGGCTATCAAATGCTGTTGATTTTATCTTTCTTACTATATGTTTATATGTATTAACCATCCTCATTTTATACCTTTATCCCAAACTTTGGCAACTATCTTTCTAAGCCCTGTGTGTAGGAAATCAATTGTGTTTAACATTTAGCTTCCACATATGAGTTATCTTTAAGTGTGCATTTTCTTGGTCTTCAAGCTATATAAAGAGGAAGAATTTGGTGTAATTTTTTTCTTTTGTTGTGTACTGTTCTTGGAGAAATTGTAGATTAGGTGAGATCATAGCTGCTATAAAAAATGGAAGCTGTGATTCTTCTGAGACAAGATAGCAAAAGTTGTTAAAGTTAAATGTGACATCTATGTTCCATGATTTTAACAGAAAACATTGTCTTTAAGTGTATCAATTGAAGATACTCTTCAAACCAACATAGACATAAAGTCACATCCCTGGCACTTTTTGAAAATAGACTTTCAAAGTCGAAATTTATGAATAAAATTCCAGCTTTCTCCTTTCAATATGTAATGTGTATTTCATTAGTGGATGTCATATCAATGGTACCATGGGTACCATGGAAAAAGTTCTACTACTTATAAATTTTTTGCCTACATTGATTCAAATAAAGGGAGAGATTTTGAAAGCCAGCTGCTAAATTGACTACTTTCATTTACAGGAAAAATCGGTTTACAATGAGATCCACACCAGAAGGATTTAATGGCACCATACTACATATGCTGAGAACTCTGCTTTGTAAGTGACAAGGGAACTTCAGCAAATATATATTTTTTCTTATCCATATCTAAAAATATTCCCAGATATAATGACACCAGCTTCTCTTTTATTTTACATTTCACTTCTAAGAAGTGATATACACATGAAAATTATTACATTTATTTTTATGTTATGAAATAAAAAACTATGCACAAGCATCTATTTGCAGAGAGTAGAAGCAAATTAATTCAAATCCTGGTTTATAAGGAAAAAAATTAACTAGATACTTTTGCCCTTTGTTTATACAAACTTTCTTAAAGTATACAAAATAATGACCACCTCAAAATTTCCACTTCAAAATCTCCAGCATCTGTGATGGTTATTTGACATGTCAATAGGAATTTTGCCAACGTGCCTAACATGCAGACCTTGAGAGAAGGTATGAATTAAACTCATGGAACCAATTTGACCCTATGATCTCTTTAAAATAGAGAGAAATGTGACAATAGAAGAACCAAAACAGGAAAGTGAGAAGGATTTAGTCATCGGTTGCTTACATTAGAGAAGGAAGATGAGACCCATACGAAAATCATATGGTAGAGCCCAGAATCGAAAAAGACAAAGAAGCAGTTTTCTCCATGGAGCCTCTAGAAAGGAAGGCAGCTGTGCTGACATCATGGTTTTAAACAGTGAGATCCACCTCATACTTCGGACTCACAACACTATAAAGGAATAAATTTGTATTGTTTACATCGGCCACAGACACTAATGCAACAACTGAATCATTCAAACCTTTACAAATTTCTACAAATCACTGCTTCCTCTCTTAGTTGTTCACAATTCATTCTGAAAAAGTTTAGAATTCCAGAGCAAAGCTGTAGCATCTTCTGCAGGTAATGATTCTGCTTTTCAAAACAATATCAACTTAGTATATCAAAAATAGTAGATTGAATGTATGACCATGAACCACCAAGTAGTACAAATGCCCATAAAAACTGTTCCTGCTACCTGGATTTTGCTTTCTGAGTCTGAAAATTTAGCTTTCAAGTGAGTTGACTATAAGAAAATAATTAAAGAAGAAAATTATTTGAGCCTAATTCTTAAATGGTTCTGCAAAATATGGTAATGCAAAGAAGACAGCTGTAGCTACAATAGTGACCATAAGAGCATTGCTAAAGGGAAATTCGGATTTTCTTTTCTTTTACCTGTACTTATCCATTCATGGTCAAAGTCTATTTGTATGGCTTGATGATGAAGATTTTTGAAATACATGGTTAGAAATTTAGTAGGATGAAATAATTGGCTAGGCAGCAAATTGTAAAATTATGCAAGCACAGTATTTAAGCATTCCAAAAGTTTAGTAAATACTAAGTGAATGGTCAACACAAAAATCACCTTGGCAGAAGAAGACCCAAAGAGTCTACCTGGATGATTTGCTCTCTGGGCATCAATCAACCTTTGTCCCTAGACACCCTATGGATTTGTGAAGAAAAAAAAAAACGCAGATACAGGACATAGGCTCCGTATTCGGTTTACTGAGAACAGCCTGGCTGTATTCAATGATACATGCTTACCTCCGACGGTGTGATATGGCCTGCTCCACAGACATCGCCAACCCCTGGGAGCAGGTTTGTTACCTTGAACTAGCATTGTCAGTTATGCTTTTCACAAGGATTGTTTATCAGAAGTACAAAGATGGATTGGGTTTAAATAGGACCTTTAACCCTTCCCCTTTATTCAGAGAAAAAAGTCACCATTAGGTCATAAACATTTCATTTAACCAAATATTTTCCCCTTCAAACTGTACACCTTTTCTTCCTTAAGAAGGCGGATTGCACATGTTTGATGCTTGCCTCGATTTGGTATTTATTATTTAGAGTTATGAAGAATTAGTGTCAAGAATTGTTAGGCATTGATATTTTCCTAGAATCCCACCTCCAATACTTATTGACTTTACTTTCTCGGTCATCTTCCATGCTGCTTTCTGTGACTTTTTTAACAATATTACAAATGATCAGCCTTTACATATGGAGAACAAAGTGATATCAGTTATCTAAAAGACAAGGTAAAGGAAATAAATTAAAATAAAAAAAAAAGAAGCATAAGTACAGTAAGGCAGGGCAGTGCCTGTGGCTCAAACGAGTAGGGCGCCAGCCCCATATACTGGAGGTAGCAGGTTCAAACTGAGCCCTGGCCAAAAACTGCAAAAAAAAAAAAAGGAACATAAAGCAGAAAAGCAGATTGTTTTTTCTTTCTTTTCTTTTCTTTTTTTTTTTTTTTTGAGATAAGAGTCTCACTCTGTTGCCCAGGCAAGAGTGTCATGGTGTCAGCCTAGATTATAGCAACCTCAAACTCTTAAAGGCAAATTCCTGCCTCACTCTTCTGAGTAGCCGGAAGCACAGGCATCTGACAACCGCAATAACTGGCTAATTCTTGAGCTCTAGGGAACCTCCCATCTCAGCCTCCCAGAGTGCTCAGATTATGTCCATGGGCCACCCCACTTGGCAAGTAAGGTAAATTAATAAAACATAAGTAGGAAGTAAGAAGAAAATAAAAGATATTCAATTTAGGCAAAGAACAAAGTACCAACCTAACAGTATGTAGTCATAAGAAAGACTTGCCTAGCTCTTATTTAAAGGGAGATAAAAGAAAGTACTGAAGAAAAATAGGAAGAGACTTACAGACAGATGAGACTGTAGAAGGGATACTATAGTCTCATTGAAGTACTAGGTATTGTTATACATGCTGCAAGGAAAGGACTGATTTAAGTATTTCCTTAGTGAAGAAACAAGTGAAATTAGTCTAGAAATGACAGAAAAATGTTACAACAGAAAGTATGAATTATTATTAAAATCTATTTCTTTGATACTTGAACTTCAGATATCCACTTACACTAACCAACAAATAACAATGTGTGGCATTTTTCTGCCCACATACATGTCAATAGAATAAAATATCAAAATCATTAATCCCAGAATTTTCTGAATTCTATAATTGAAATACAGATTTGTTTTCTTTTCATTTATTTCTTGTTTCATTTTTCGATTTTTTGGGATGGATCATGAATCCATTTGTCTTCATCAGTTTATACTTAAGCAGTTAAGTATAACTGGGAATAACTTCTCACCAAATTTAAATACTGATCTGAGCTGTCATTGTTTTGTACAATTGTTAATATACAACAAGTGATTATTTTAGTAATAGTAATATTTCCTACCATGGAAACTTAGCTTTTTTCTTAGATAAGCCAGGATAATTTTAAAATTCCTGAAACCAAGTTTCAAGGTATCCTACAGGAAGAGCAAAATTTTGTAAAGAGCAAAACTTTGCTTTAAGTTTGTATTCTTTTCTTCTGAATATGTCGGCTGCAATATTTCAAATATTATATTGCTTAGAAGAGAAATTAAGCTCAGCTATCATGAAGGTTGTATTATGAAATGCATGTATTTTTATACAGTAAATTTAATTACTGCATCTCAAAAGTCAAATTAGAATGCAATGCTCTGTTTCTTAATCTGAATTGCAGTTATATAGGAATTCAATTCATAATAATTAATTAAACTACCAATGTATGTTTAGAAATATTTCTGTATATTAGTTATGTAATATATTTAAAAACTAGGTAATAGAATGATTTGCTTATAACATGTTAACATTTAAGTCCAGAAAATTTTTAAACATCATTATTAATGACATTTTGAGCTAAATATGTGAATAAATTTGCATGCCAAAGTGATTAAACAATTATGAATAAAAGCTGGCAAGTGTGTGAATTAATCACACATTAAATTTTTTCTCAAGTTTGAATAAAAGTAAATGGAATAATAATATTAACTACAAAAACAATGACTTTTGAGATGTGATTACATGTATATATGTGTGTGTGTATATGTATCTATATCACATATGATAAAATTGTGTTTATTATCAAAACATTATTTCTCTTTTTGTTTTCCACTCAGGTTTTATATACTAAAGAAAGTAATTTTTTTATATGTTCTTTAAGAAGATATTCTCTTGGGATTAGAATGGGATGAATAATCCTTGAGTCCTATTAAATATGGGGAGCCTGAGTCTTGTGGTCAAGCCATACCGTGATAATGGGACATGACTCAGAATCACTATCCTATGTATCAGGAAAGCTGAAATCAGATACAAAATAGTCTTATAACGCAAGCATGGTACAAAATGAGCCACTATTATCAAATTAATATTTACACATGTATAATGATCAGAGCATTGTCATCTTAAAAAGGCCAAAGATCAGGAATCTTGGAAGAAACTTTGGGTATACAGTTTGAGGGTGAATTTCCTATAGGAGTGCTATAAAAAGAAGCTTGCTGCCAAAATTACCGTAGGTTTATTTATAAGAAATAAACACAGATCTTTCATTTACACTTAATATTCTGGACTGAGGTGCAAGCACATACAGAATGTTGTTTCAGTAAAATAAAACAGTTGTAAAGAAAAGGGCTAATGCCTCTGATTTGCCATAATTATTTGAAACACATACATAGTGCATTTTTTTAATAATTTTATTGAATCATAATTCTGTACATTGGTGCAATCATAGGGCACGATTCATATACATTCAGAAATGTTTTGATCGTACTGTTACAGATAGCCTTCATGGCATTTTCTTGATCACTATATAAAGA
>CAUYON010025647.1:0-18028 GCA_963573935.1 Arctocebus calabarensis | reverse complement strand
TGTTCTACCTTTGCCTATTACTGATTATACTAATCAGATTTATGTTTTCCAGAAATGTCGTCAAGCCACACTCAATAAAGATGGTTCCAGTCCATGAACCCCTGTATCACTCTCCCCCTGGAGAAACCCTAACTGCCCCCTGCTATCATCGCCCGATTCAGCAGGAAGCAGTTAGATCGAGTCTTTGCCCCTTTTCCCTAATAGCAGTTAGGGTTTCTACTTGGAGAGGGAGAATTGATGCAGGACATTTGGCGCCCTAGCCAGCCCAGCGGAGCTGGCGGACCTGCGGCCTCCTCCTTGGTGGTGTCGTGCTGCGGCAGCCAGCTGAAGAACGAGCGAGCTGGATGACAGGTAAGGAGGGGGACCTCCAACCCCCACCGCAGGCTCCAATAGCCAGAAAGGCCGGACAACTGCAGAGGAAACACCTGTGCCTTGGTGTCTCCTTCACGTTACACTTAGGACTAAATGTGGAACCCCTGTTTCCTATGCCTAGGTCAATTTCATGTGAATTTCCTAGGCCTCAATTCCATGAATGGACTGTGTCCACTCATTGATATATTCATTCACTTTGCCCTGGAAGGGACTGTGTTCGTTCATTGATACATTCATTCACCTTGCCCCCGGTGGAAGGGATTGTGTTCATTCGTTTCCTGGCCAAGGAACCCATACACCTGTATATACCCCAAGACTAAAAGCTTAAAGGGGGAGACGGGGAAAGACCGGGAGAGGAATGGAGAGATCTTTTCTCTCCCCACTTGAGTTCTCTGTCTCTACCAGGAGCTTTAGTGTTTTCTGTATTCTTTTCTGTAAATAAATTCTGTCTTACCACTGGGGCGGGTGGGAAATGCCATGAAGGCTATCTTAAACAGTTTGATGAAAACATTTCAGATTGTATATGAAATGCGCACATTGTACCCCTTGATTGCACTAATGTATGCAACTGTGATTTAATAAAAATAATAAAAATAAATAAACAGTAAAAAAATAAATAAATAAAATAAAATGCTTTCCCCATCTCGTGTCAACATTGATGTGGTTGTTTTGATGTAGTTATATCCACCCAGGGATTTTGTTTTCTTTTTGATCATTCTTACCCAGCTAGAGTGTAATGGCATCATTGTAGGGCTCTAGCCATCCTCCTGCCTTAGCCTCCTAAGTACCTAGGACTATAGGTGCCTGACACCATGCCTGTCTAAATTTTCTAGTTTATTTAGAGATAGGGGTCTTGCCCTTGCTCACCCTGGTCTCAAATTCCTGGCTTCTGGAAATCCTTCCTCCTTGGTCTCCCAGAGAGTTAGGATTACAGTCACTGTGCCTTGCCATATTTTGATGCTCACTAAAAGTGAATAGTTAATCTGGTAGCTTTCTAAAAAGGACACAGCAATTCCACCTCAGTGAATCTGTCCTTCAGATATACTTTTATCTGAAGGTGCAGAAAGAATTTTGTACAAGCTTATTGTCACAGCACCATTTGTAACAAAAGATTGGAAGCTACACAAATGTTCATCAATAGATAACTAAGTATACTATATAAATACAACAAAATATTATGCAAAATATTATAAAAAAGAAGGCACAGAATAGTGTATATATAGGATGCTACTTTTTGTTTACAAAGTTGTGTGGGGGCTAATACAGATTCTTGAGATATTCTTAACGAAACTCTAGATATTTACAGGAAAATAATAGAAGTTACCTGGAAAATAATAGAAGTAATAATATCAGTTTCCACCTGATGGTGGAAAACAGAAGACAGAGATGGGAAGACTTCTCACTGTAGACTTTATTAATTATTTAAAAAAAAATTTGAACCATAGAATGCATTGCCTATTTTTTTTAAGAAGATGTCCATGTGACATATGCAAGAGCTATCTTTACCCCATCTCAGACTCCCTACCTTATGCCTAACACTCCCTGAGCCCATGTAGCTAGTCTGAACCTCACCTTGTTCTTGAGGGGTCAGGAACTGATCCCACCATGGTTTTGTTGTGCTAGATTTGTTTGTGTGGGGAATTGGGGCACTAAAATGTTTCAGCATGTAGACCTCCACCCACCTGTCCATGACACTGCATGGCAGCCAGAATAATAAGTTTGCTCCAGATCAAGAGCTTGGGAATATGGTTATAAGTAAGCTCTCACTTAATTACTATCCTCATACATCTGTCTCTGTTGATGAGAAACTGGTGTCTTTCCATGGGCGTTGTCCATTCAGAGTTTACACGCCGGCTAACCCTGGGAAGTGTGAAATTGCAGTTAATTTTTCACGTGATTCTTCTGCAAACAACTGTAAGGCAGCAGAGCCATATGCAGGGAAATCAGAGGACCTTCTGTGAAATTACAATAGCGACTCTAAGATTGTAAAAAGACTGGTTTAGAACTGTCATTTGGATCAGTCCGGAAAAAACATTACCAAGGACAGAAAGTTGACCTCCATCACCCTGGCTATTGACTTGCTTCAAAAGAATGTAACCACAGTTGGTACTGGTCACAGTGATAAAAAGGATTTGCCTCTATAACTCAGGCCAGCATTGAGGAAAAACACTCCATCTGGTACAATAAGATTTGCCTTCTCTGCCTCTGTGACATTAGTAAGTTATGTTCCAAAGACAGGAAAGGTAGTCCTGGTACTACTTTCCACACAGCATGAAGATATGAAGGTGATAGATAACAAGCCTGAAGTAATTCGCCTTTGTAATGCTACTGCAGCAGGTGTTGACGCACTTGATAAGTGCGTGAGAACGGATTCCTGTCACGGAGGGACTCAGCGTTGGCCACTGGCAATTTTCTTCAGTATCACTGACGTTGCAGCAGACAATTTTTGTATGTGATTTTTCAGGAAACAAATAGCCACTGATCACGACCTCTTTCGAAGTAACAATCAAGAAGAGATTCTTTTTTGCCAGCTCTGTGAAGAAAACATAAGAAGGTGTGCCGCAAATGTACATGGTCTCCACAAAAAAATACACAATGACAACGGATCTCGGTGGATATGGGTGCAATTAAACACAAGGTGTGGTGACAAGAGGTTCACACAGAACCAAACAGAAGAGTTACAAGACAAGCAGTGAAAACAAGGTTGCTGTTACCTTTGTCCCCAGGGGAGAAACCGGAAATATATGAAGGCATATGTGAACTCAGCAAATACATCTATCTGTCCAGGCCACTCATCAAAAGAGGAGAATGTAATAAAAAGAACATGCAGAGAATGTGATTAAAGTATTGTTAGTTAATTGTACAACGACATGTAAAATATATAGTTTTGTTTTTTTTTTTTTTTTTAGAGACAGAGTCTCACTTTTTCGCCCTCAGTAGAGTGCTGTGGTGTCACAGCTCACAGAAACCTCCAACTCCTGGGCTTAGGTTATTCTCTTGCTTCAGCCTCCCAAGTAGCTGAGACTACAGGCACCCGTGACAATGCCTGACTAATTTTTGTTGCAGTTTGGCTGGGGCTATATTTGAACCTGCCACCCTCGGTATGTGGGGCTGGCACCCTACTCACTGAGACATAGGCTCTGCCCAAATATATAGTTTTTTTTTTCCAAAATTATAGTACTATTCATTCAGTGCTGACCCCCATTGTTGTTCATTGAGTACAGGTTTCATATTGATATATGACCACCATGAGCATAGTGCAATTGTTATGAGTATCTAGCTCAAAATACCACCTCTTTTCTTGGACCAGCTCTATAGAGAGGTGAAAAATGTAATTAAATTGCTCCCAGATTAAGAAAGCTCTGTGTGTTTGGTGCAAGATTTTATCCATTCACATGTTCGCTCTACAATGATAGATACTTACTCAGACTTTTTACTATGCTGGCCCTGTTGCTGGATGTGTCCGGCCTTGTATTTAGACAGGTCATATTAGTCATTAGTGAGAAGGATTGATGGGAGAGTTTTTGGCTTGGTGGCAGGGCACTGTTGAGGAGGTGGCTGCAGGTGTGAGTCTAGACAGTGAGTCGACAGAGGGGAGGAGGGTGCAGGTGGAGAGCTGGGTCCCCATCATAGAGACAGGACTATCTGTTCAGCCACTGGGGACAGGCCCAGAGTAGGAAACTTGCATCTGATTTTGCATGACCCTGTTCTCTGTTGTCTGCAATCATATACTTCACCTTCAAAGATGTCAGAAGCAGATAAAGAACGACACCAAGTCAAAGTAATAGCAACGATGCTTGTTTTTCCAGAGGGCATAATTCTGACTGCCAATTCTAGGTGCATAGTGAATTAGTGGATAAATTTGTTTTGTTTGTGCTATACCCTTTTAGCTCAGAAGCGTATTAAGGTGAAAAAAATGAAAAGCCCACTTTACTGTTGAATATTTCGAGCTAATAAATACTGGGATCAGGGGTAATGAAGGGAGTTGCTGAGGACACAGGCAGAGTTTTGTTTTCATCTTTTATTTTTGTAGGTCTTCTCAGGGTATCCACAGCTGTAAAAATAGTCTTGGGAATTGCAGAAGTAAAGCAATGATGTAATTCCAGCCTCTTGGGTCCTTCGCTACATCAGGGAGAATTTTCTCTGGGATTGATGGATGAAGTTGTCTTATGTGTAGGAAGATTAGGTCACAATTTATTCTAGTTTCGGCACACATTGTATCTTGGAACTGACGCCTGATATCCCACCATTAGTTAAATCACCCCCTAATTAAAATACACATGGACACTGATGCGGAGAGCAAATCTTAAGTGGCAGAGGTGGGGTGGGGATTAGAAGGAAACGTGAGCAGGACAGGCAGTGGGTTCTGAACTGGGATGGCACTGAGCCAAGACAGAAACAACATATGGAGACTCTAAAACATAAGGGAGTGGGGAAGATTGCTGGAAGAGGCAAGAGAGGACCTCAGGCAAATTTCACTTGCTTTTCAATATGTCAGGGGCTAAGCTTGCTCAGAATTTGGCACGGAGTCTGCATCAAAGTGGGAGGAAAAAGCTTAGTATATGCTTTACATTGCTCCCCCACTGCAAATTCTTCACAGGGATGACCTACAGGGATCTTATCTACTTCACCAGCATGAATTGTCAGTAGAGATATTTGGATGTGGAAATAATTAAAAACTGCACTGTAAGGGCACAGTTCTTAGCTGCGGCACAGTGCAATATTAGAGATGTTCACTTCTCAGAGGAGCCACGTGGGGGATTCTGTCACATCTTGGTGCACCTCAGCTGCTCCCTGACTAAGGATTATGCTTGTAGATAATTGTACGAGAAGTGAAAACTTAACCAGTTAATTTTACTGTTTTGCTATTACCGCGTTAGTTTCTGGGTATAACCACTGTGTGTTTGTGTTTGGAGAAAGAGTGATCTTTTCCCTTTAACAAAGGGCTCTTTTATGGCAGTGGTGACAAAGTAATAAGCAATTAGTAGATGCTGCTGATGGAGGTGACATTAGCTTTTATCTTTGAAATCATTATTTTTACTTTTACATCAAGGTTATAACACTGTGCAAAGCCTTTGTGATTAGTCTTACAATAGCTTTTGAATATGTAAGTCTGCCAGACACGATTGTATGCTGCACAGGGAGCAAATCCATCCTCCATTCCATACTCACTCAGAGGCTATATGAGCAGGTGCTGTGCCTGGCACTGGGATGCATAATGAGCAAGTGATGAGCAAGTGACTGACAGATTCAGTTCCAACCTTGGTACAGCTTACACTCAGTGGGGGAGACTGTGTCAACTGCATAGCTACAAAAATAATTGTTTCAAATTATGGTAAGTGCTATGAAAGGTAGATACACATTTGTACGGAAGCATGTACTGAGGAAAGGAATGTTTACATAGAGATCTGAAGAATGAATTGGGGTTAATGGGTAAACAGGTGTTGGAGGGATAGAAAGGGGGGAAGAAGGGAGCAAAGGGCATTCCAGACATAAAGGATTTTGAGAAACTGAAATACCAGTGTTTCTGGAGAGCAAGTCTTTCCATTTGACTTTGGCCATGTTATTGAACTTGATGGTGTTTTAGGCTTCTTATTTGAAAAATGGAGGGTTTTGTGGTGGCTCACGCCTATAGTCCTAGCACTGTGGGAGTCCAAGGCAGGTGGATTGCCTGAGCTCAGAGATTCGAGACCATCTTGAGCTGGAGTGAGCCAGAGGGAGACCCCGTCTCTACCAAAAAAAGCTGTGGGTTGTGGCAGGTGCCTGTAGTCCAAGCTACTTGGGAGGCTAAGGGCAAAAGAATCGCTAAAGGAAGAAAAAAAAAAGATTAAAAAAAGAAAAACTTCAAACTAAGATGAATGAAAGCCAGTTGAAAGCAAAATTCAAAGAAAAAAAGGAAAAAGAAGAATGGAGGTTTTGATTCTGGCTCCCTATCATGATAAATAGCAACTGTCTCATAATTAATGAAAAATCGAGCAGCCATTTGAGTTTTAAAATGAAAGGTGCTATAATGGCATAAAATAAACCCTGCCAAAAACTACATCCAAAGGGGGAAAATTAATAACTTGGCACTGAGCTCAGCTTTATGCATTCAAGTAGATAATAAAAGTCCTCCGATTATGTTTTGCTTTGTGATGGAATCACAATGGAATTTTTCTGCAAATCGGAGCTCAATTCCTCTGAAGTAGGACTGTGAACTTCATCTGTGACTTCTATCTGACTGGACTGCATGACTCATCGGCCCCACAATGGTTAAGTGCATGAGATTTTAATGTACAGATGAAGATTTTGCTCTTTACAAGTTAATTGCTCAGGAAACCAAAACAATTCACCCTATTGCTTCGTTTAAAAAGAATCGGCTTTATTTTTAGGCTGAAATTTATCTACATGGATATTTCTAGCCATACGTATTATGTGTACTGAGCTAATTTGATTTTTCCAGGAATCCATTTGGAAGGCAAGTCAGAGGCTGGCCTGTGTGAAGCAAGCAAGTGAGATGGAGACTTTGCCATCCTTTCCTCTGTGAATTATAGATCATTACCAGGTTAGGGCCTAGTTGGTTTTGAACCAAGTGAATGTGTAGTGAAAATAAGCCCAGGTGTAAATGTTCATTTTGGTGCAGAAACAGGCTCACAGTTCACCAAGAAGAGGGCTCTACAGTGGAAAAGAGGCTGAATTCCAAAGCCTGCCAGGGTGGTCAAAGGTGATACCAGTATCATCCCTGCTGTTGCAGGAGCTCCCTCAGCTGGCAACTGTTATCCCTCATTTGGATTATATCAACCTTGTGAAATGAAGCTCTGAGCTGGCCCTCCCTGCCCACCAGAGGGACTGATCCATCACTGAGGAGTGTGTTCGCCCTGCAGAAGAGATGTGGGCTACAGTTACTTCAATCTCTGGCATCTCAGCCTCCCAGCCAATCAATCCTGGGAGCTGTTGGCCAAGTAAATCAAAGGGCAGGAAACAGGCTAAAATTAGATTTGAAGGGGAGATAAAAACTGAAGTTCTTTTGAACTCAGAAGCATTCATTAACCCAGAGTAACAACAATAGATAGATATGAATATATATACATATATATTTATTTATTATTTTTTAACTTGTTTCTAGTGATAGTCACAGTTCTTTTTATTTATTTATTTTTGAGACAGAGTCTCAAGCTATTGTCCTGGATAGAGTGTCGTGGCATCATAGCTAACAGCAACCTCAAACTCTTGGGCTTAAACGATTCTCTTGCCTCAGCCTCCCAAGTAGCAGGGACTACAGGCATCCACCACAATGCCTGCCTATTTTTAAGTTGTAGTTGTTGTTGTTGTTTGGCAGGCCTGGGCTGGATTCGAACCTGCCAGCTCCAGTGTATGCGGCTGGTGCCCTAGACGCTTGAGCTGCAGGTGCTGAGACAGTAGTCACAGTTCTTACCAGATAGCAATTCAGTTGATTATAAAGATGTGGGACTTTGGCGGCACTTGTGACTCAAAGGAGTAGGGCTCTGGCCCCATATACTCGAAGTAGTGGGTTCAAACCCAGCCCTAGCCAAAAAAAAAAAAAAAATGATTTGGGACTTTAAAAATAAATTTTCTTGACTGCTAGATTGGGAAATGAGAAGCTCTCTTCTTTTGGTTTGCTGTAGCTCAGGTTGATTTTCGAGTGGTCCAGGTCCTAAATTAAGTTTATGTGAAAAATTAAGCCTAGAGGCTGTATCAATAATTGTCACTCAGCATGGGCTCCCAATCGCTTATTTGTGGGCTTCTCGAGACTATGGAACTGGAAGAACTCCCTTTTCCCTTATGCTCAGAGAAAACTACATAAGAATGTCTTGAGGAGGAAATCTTTTCTTCCACATACTCATTGCAGAGTGTCTAGGAATGTAAACTCTGGAGTCAGGCATGGGTTCAAATCTTGGCTTCCCCCTCACTGACTGTGAATTTAGACAAGTTTCTTCTCTCTCAGTTTCTGAATTTAGGCAAGTTTCTTCTCTCTCAGTTTCCTTATCTGTAACATGGGGATACTAGCACTCACCTTGTTTTGAGAAATAAATAACATAATACTTGTACTTTCTCTTGGGCTAGGCATGTAATGAACACTTGATGAAGATTTTATTATTGTTATTATTATTATTATCAACTGGTATACAACCTGTCTTATGCATTGTAAAAGATATTGAGAAGTATTAACTATCCTTAATACTTTTCATTTCCTAAAGTATGGAACAAATACCAATGAGGTCATAGGTAAAATAGAATTAAATGGACAGGACAGTGGACAATTAGGAGTTCAAAATGTACTGAACCCTGCATTAGTCAGAGAAGCTTCCTGGAGGAAGTGGGCCTTGGACTGGGCTGGGCTGGGCTGGGCTGGGCTGGGGTTTAGGGTTAGGATTCTACTCTGGCTGCCATTACCAGACTCATAAATGCTCTGTTTATACAGCTGGAGAAGAGGTATTCCTGGAGGGTCATAAGAAGATGTCATTCTCTGAATGATAATTGAGAGTTATTCCGGTTGTATTTGATAAATGAGACCTGATTAAGATAATAAGCTTCTGCACAGCTAAGAGCACAATCAACAAAGCAAACACAACTTTCAGAATGGGAGGAGATACTTGCATGTTACAAATCTGATAAAGAGCGAATAACCAGAATCTACAAAGAACTCAAACAGATCAACAAGAAAAGAGCAAACAACCCCGTTAATCACTGGACAATAGACATGAACAGAATCTCTTCACCAAAGAACAGATGAATAGACAACATGAAAAAATACTCATAATCCCTCATCGTCAGAGAAATGCAAATCAAAACTACCTTGAGATATCACCAAACCCCAGTGAGAATAGCCCACATAACAAAACCCCAAAGCTATAGATGCTAATGAGGGAGTGGAGAGTGGGGAACACTTATGCATCATTGGTGGGATTGCAAACTAATACAGTCCTTTGGAAAGAAGTATAGAGAATCTTCAAAGAACTAAAAATAGACCTTCTATTTAATCTTGCAATCCCATTACTAGGTATCTATGCAAAAGCAAAAGAGAATCATTTTATCATAAGGACATTTGCACTCAAATATTTATAGCAGCTCAATTCACAGTCACAAAGATTGTGGAAACAAGCCAAGTGCCCATCGACCTGTGAGTAGATTAATAAATTGTGGCATATGTGCACCATAAAATACTGTTCAGTCATAAAAGATGGAGACTACATCTTTTATATTTACCTGGATGGATTTGGAGAATATTCTTCTAGGTAAAGTATCATAAGAATGGAAAAACAAGCAGCCCAAGTACTCAATACTATCTTGAAACTAGCAGATGAACAATTATAGGCCCACATGAGAGAAAAACACAATTAAATTCAAGAACGGGGAAAAGGGAGGGGGAATTGGGGAGGGAGTTACAATGTGTGGGTATATGGCACACTTCTTGAGTTAAGGACTCAACTGCAACTCAGACTTTACCTTACAAATGCAAACAAAGTAACCTAATTGTATGTACCCTCATGTTAATCTGGAAAAAGAAAGATGCCTCTCTCAGGTTACTTTGCTATTGGCTCACCCATTAGCTATATAGAAGGTAATGCTTCTGTGAAAAAAAATATGGTGTGTGCCTGAAACTGACAGTGTCTTACTTATGTTGAAGTTTCTTTTGCTGATAGAGAAATAATTCTTTTTCCTTGGTCCTTCATTCATATCATGCTTTATTGATTATCTAATGTGTCTCCCATGTGCTAGGTGCTAGAGACAGATGAAAAGACAAGCCTCATCCACTTTCTTTGGACAGCCAAATGGAGAGCCCTTGGATTGCTGATGGAGCCAGTACCAGAAGTCTCCAGATGCTTAGCTCTTTACTACCAAGACTGCTGCACTGCTGGGAAAGGATAGCAGAGATGTCACCTGGCCTTTGTCTGTAGCAGTGAGGACTGTTGCCTCCCTCAGATTTGAATAAAAGAAGGAATCTGTCACAATCAAGCAAATCACAAATTGACATTTTAAAAATCGCTCATTTTTATTAGAAGGGAAACCATTAATTCTCTCTTTGTCTCTTTCTCTCTCCCTCTTTCTGTCTTTTTTGCTTACATGTTGATCTCTGGCCATGGGCAGGTAGACTTCTGCCTCCTCTCTTTTCTAAAGGAAGTGATGGAGAGGATGCATCTGAGATCATCCTTCCTTTAGATGATCCTTACCAGCTGCCAATCTGATCGGTCAGTGTCTAAGACTTTCCCCAGGCCATATTTACCTGTGGAGAAGGTCACTGTGCCTTAGTGGATGGTTCAAACCCCACATTTACTTTCTCTCCTCTGAGCTCAGGTACAGGAAGCTCTACTCTACTTCTACCCATGTGTTCTTACCACATCCCCCCTCGAGGAGCCTGGCGGTCCTCCCAGTTCTTTCTGTTGGGCTTTAATCCAGGTGGGTGAGCCAGGCCTGCCATCATTGTCCACACTGCTGGTTGGGTTGGGTCACTCTGTCTCACCCAAGATGTAGGTTCGGAAAGGAAAGATCAGGAGGAAGGAAGCCCATTTGAGTCTTCCACCTGAGGTGTATTCTCCATCCAACTCTTACTGAGATTTATGTTGGGGTATCAATGCTTGCCCAGTCAATGATAATTGGATTCTCCATTTTTATTTACACAGTGGTCAAAAGACCTACTGCCAGATTCCCAGAGGGGAGTAGGGTGAGTGGCATCCTGAATTCTGGATCAGTAACCACACATTTAAGAAGTGTTTCACTGAAGACTCAATTCCAGGTCTGATAATTAAGAATGCTTCTTCCTACCCATACTCTTCACCATTTGGTAGCTGTGTCTTCACAAAATGCTTCATAGAAAATGCTATGTCTTCATCAAATCCATTTTCATGTGCCTCCTTATGGGCACATGACAAACTACACTTCCAAATCCCTTGGTGGGGGAGGTGTCCGTGGCATTGGTAGGGCCTGTGACTAGTCCTGGCTAGTGAGGTGTGACCTGCCACTTGCTGGCTGAGGCAGTGACAAAGTCTTTTTTGGATTCTCCAGTTTCTCTTCTTCTACCTTAGTGACTGTTGAGACCTTATGGTCAAGAAGATGCATCAACAAGATGGAACCCTTTGTTGTTTGGTAGAAAGGAGCTGCCCTTGAACTCACAGAGGACTCTTTGTGAGCAAGGACCAAACCTTGGTTAGTTTAATGCACTGAGATTTTTGCTACGGCAGCACAATCTAGCCTATTCCAACTGACACACCATCTGCTCACTTATGTTACTTTTCACTGCTTTCCTGGCCCTGTGGACCCCCTTCTTCTTCACAACTAGGATTTCTACAGCTGGCAGTTAGAAAGAACTTGTGCCTACTTCTTGACTGCTCACTGCTGACTTCATTTGACCCTGAATTTTCAGGATCTAAGTGGAGGAGAATACAGACTGCTGCTTGGATCTTTAAAACTAAACAAAAACAAAAAGAGAAAAGGAAAGAAAATACATTTGTTTCAGACACATCTGCCTAATTCTATGCAGATGGCTGAATTTTCTTAACTCTGACTTGCTATGACAAATACCGAAGCTCTCCTGTCAGAAGATTCTGCTTCTTTGGGTCATGCATAATCTCATTAAGGAGATTTTAATGACTGAAACCATCATAGCAAGCAGTGTAATAGCTAGGACTCCTGGCTGTCTTCCTTCCCTAGTAGCTTAGCAAGTGCCTCATTACTCTTGAAAAATAAATAGTCTGCAGTCCTTCCACTGCCTTTCATCATAAGAGAAAGTGGGGAAAGTATTTATAATTACAGAAAATGGAAATAGAAGCTTTTGTAATTTTCTCAGCCAGAGCTCCCATAACTAAATACCACAGATGGCGGCTTAAACAACAGAAATCTATTTTCTCACAGTCCCGGAGGCTGGAAGTCCAAGATCAACATGCCAGCAGGGTTGGTGTCATTCCGAGACCTCTTCTCTTGGCTCACAGAAAGCTGCCTTTTCACTGTGGCCTCACAAACCTTTTCCTTTGTGCAAGTGTGGAGGGGGTGTTTCTTTTTCTACTTATAAGGACACTAGTTCTATCAGATTAAGGCCCCACCCTTGTGACCTCACTTACCCTTTATTACGCCTTTAGTATGGCCCTGTCTTCAAACACAGTCACATTGGGAGGTTAGGGCTTGGGGGTGAGGTGGCATGACTCAGTCCATCATAGAACTATTCTGAATAATCAGCCTCCAGTAATTAGGGTGCTTGTTGTCTGCTGTTTTAGTGGATTTAGCTGGGTGCCTATTGTGTAGGGACACTCAGGAGGACAGGAAGGTAGAGCAGTGGCTGGAAATTTCCAGCACACATAGAGGGTACAGGGCTCCCCTGTGTAAGGGGGATGTCCCTTCTGAAAAGGGCTCCTAGGATTGCCCATGTGCTCTCCAGATATGGAGGCAAATGAAAGCCCTCTTCACCACACCCCACCTCCCCAGCCCATTGCCTATACTATGGTCAGATGAAATTCTAATATACAATTCTAAGAAATTTGCTCCCTAGTCTGAAATCCTTCAGTGATTTCCCATTGCTCTCAGGATAAATCACAAGTCTTTAATGTATCATGCTTACCATGATGTCTCCAGCACCTAGCATAGTGCAAGACATGGTGCACATACCTACAGATGCTCAATGAATAAATAAATAACTGAGCCAACACCTCCTGGCTTCAGATTAGCTGGTCACTCAACAACTGGTTGAGTGGTTATGTGAGCACCTTAAGCCCCAAGTTCTCTGAGCATGGGCTCATGAGCTAGTCAGCTGACAACTTGTGGGCAGGTCTCTTTTTTTCTTTTTGTAGAGACAGAGTCTCACTCTATTGCCCTCAGTAGAGTGCTGTGGTGTCACACAGCTCACAACAACCTCCAATTCCTGGGCTTAGGCGATTCTCTTGCCTCAGCCTCCCGAATAGCTGGGACTACAGGTGCCTGCCACAACGCCCGGCTATTTTTTTGTTGCAGTTTGGCTGGGGTCAGGTTTGAACCCGCCACCCTCAGTATATGGGGCTGGCACCCTACCCACTGAGCCACAGGCACCACCCTTGTGGGTAGGTCTTTAGATGCAATCCTGGAGTCTTTGGCTCCATTCTGAAATGTATAGACAAGTGGGGGTCCACTCACTGCAAGGGCCTATCAAACCTTCACTGATGGGTCTCATTGCAGTTAAAATTTATAAGCATTAATGGAGGTTTATGTCTACATAGAGTATGTTGTTTCCTGGCCATAAGCTTCCATGAACCTGGGCACCACCATTGACCTGGTGAAAATACCCAATTTACATGCATGACAATTTAAAGGAAATAACCTCAAAAACAATGGCAGACTGTAGACATTTTGCTGCCTATGACTTTCTCCTCCAGGTTTATTTGTGAAAAACAGCATTAAAAAATGTTTTGAGCTTAAGACAAAGAAGAAAAATCTGTTGTGTGAGCCTCACCTATAATACCCTCTTTGAGATTTACGTTGAGGAGCAAGCTTTTCTCTTTCAAAGACATTTTGAATGATGTTTTGTCCTTCTAGCTCTTCAAAACCCTTTGGACCTGTTTTCCCTTATAGGAGTGGATTGAGGGTGGGGAGGAAGTCTAAGCTGGCATTGATGGGCATTACAGGTGAAAGCCCTGTGCATTCAGGGAGGAGAAAAGATTCCTTTACTGGGAGTTGGAAATCGGCAGCAAACTCCAGACCCTTTTAACCACTGACAATCAAACATACTCTGTTCTCAGTTTAACTGTGAGATTGTCTTGAGGTGTCTTAAGATGTTGATGAAGCCTTGCTTTTGGACTCCTGATTATACCCCAGGTTCTTCCAAGGGTGCTTCCTCCCTCAAGTAGCCATCCCAGGGAGCAAGGATGGTTTCCTCCTCCAGTTTCAGCCCTCAGGCTGTTGGTGGGGGGCTCTGCAGCTGCTCCCTCTGGTTACTTTCACTGTTTTCTTTCGTTTTTTGTAAATTTTCCTTCTTATGGCTTAGTTCTCAGCTGTTTCCCGATGTCTCTCATTTAGTCAGACTCAAGGAGACCCTTATGAAGTAAGCAGTACTGGCCCCACCTTGGAGGAAAAGGGAGAAGGGAGGCGGAGCACAGAGAGTTTAAATGTGATCCATGCAGCACAGCAGGCAACCTCGGCTCCAGGCACGGAGCTCAGGGGCGAGCCCAGTTCAGTCTTCATTGCATCCATCTACTTGTTTTTTCCCTGAAAAATCACTCTGAAGGTTGCAATTTTGGTGCATTTCAGATCTCCTATGATTCTTTCACTTTTAAAGCTGTGATGTGAGGCCCACATGGAGATCCAATAACCTGGCGGAGTTAGATGCATTCGGCTTACACTTCTGACATGCCTGTTTAATCCAGTTAACACATAATTGCTCTCGCTCTTTCTTCTTTTTTCCAATTCAATTCAAGTTTTTCCATGTCAAGTTTCAGGGTAACTCCCCCATGACACTGCAACCTGCCCAAATCTCTTTCTTTTTAAAGTCAGGGACTAATTTAGAATTTCACTGTTCGTTTCTGATGTCATGGAATGATGTAATTTCTTCTATTTTGAAGAAATATTTCTTCTATTTCTTCTATATTGAAATGTGTGATATATCTTATTGGCCCAAATTTTTCCATGTCAAGTTTCAGGGTAACTCTGCCATGACACTGCAACCTGCCCAAATCTCTCTTTTTAAAGTCAGGGACTAATTTAGAATTTCACTGTTCATTTCTGATGTCATGGGATGATGCAATTTCTTCTATTTTCTTGATGATAGGGACCATATATTCTTCTACTTCTGACTTTCCTGTAAATCTAGAAGAGTTCTAGGCACATTATGTGCCCAATGAGTAAGGTGACCTTTGTAGTCCTGGGGATAATTTTTACAGTGAAAGTTGTTTGGATAAAAACTGCCCACCTGAAAAAAGTGATAAAGGCTCCAACAGCCATAGAGTTTATGGGCTGGATTGACCCATCTCATCCTGACATCTCAGATGCTCCATTTGCATGTCTGTGCTCCATTGTCTATGACATTAAATCACTGTAATGTGTAGGTCTTAACCATAGTTCTTGGTTTTCCCTTTTACTCTACTTTTTTCTTTTCTGAGACAGAGCCTCACTATGTTGCCTTCAGTAGAGTGCTGTGGCTTAACAGTTCACATCAACCTCAAACTCTTGGGCTTAAGTGATTCTCTTGCCTAAGCCTCCCAGTAGCTAGGACTACAGGTGCTTGCCACAACGGCCAGCTATTTTGTTGTTGCAGTTGTCATTCTTGTTTAGCAGGGTGGCTTCGAACCCACCAGTCCTGGGGCATGTGTGTCATTGTTGTTTAGCAGGCCCTGGCTGGGTTTGAACCTGCCAGGCCTGGTGCAAGTAGCCGGCGCTCTAACCACTGAACACAGGCATTGAGCCTTACTCTACTTTTTATGTTTATCTTTTTCCTTTTATTTCATAGAGTTACTTTTACCTACATTGGAACATTTTAAGCTATTTTAAGACAAACTTGGGCCACATTTATTTAAAATGCAGATTCTTAGGTCCCATTTCAAATCATCTGAATGAGAATCTATCTGGGTTTGAGATTATTTCTCCAGGTTATCTTATGGATCATTAAAATTAAACACTGTTCTGTGGGATTCCTGTTGCTGAATATAAGATATGGTTTCAAAGCATATTCCCAGACAATATTAAACGGAGGATTCAGGGGAATTCGATATCTAGGTGACCCAAATGTTTTATATTGAAATGTGTGATGTATCTTATTGGCTAGGCATGGCTCATTTATATGGCCTCCAGTTCCTTACTTCCTAGCAACTTTTGGATACATCACACTGAAAATATACTTGACTCATCATCCCCAGAGTAAGTATACAAGTCACACTGGGAGGCTTTGGAAATGCTAAAATGATATTTTTGGTGTGGCTGAGGAGCTCCTTGGATTTTCCAAGGTGTGTTCCTTTTTGGTTTTTCCCTTCCAATTTAGGTTAACTTTGGATTTTTATGACAGATCACAAAGAACAGCCTCTCTCCACGGCTGTTGGAGACAGCTAATGAGAACTAGTGTGGGCTGGTCTGATAGCTCATGTGCCCCTTTAGGTTTACTAGCTACAAAGGTCAGGGCAGACTAGCCACTATCACAGGGTCAGAGAGGGAATGGCAGCCAGTCAGGAAATAAAAATATGACAAGATGGAGAAAAAAGGGAGGTTATTATTACAAGAAGTGTTACCCAGATAATAATGGAACTTAACCAATGAAAAACATCAATCAAATCATGACCTGATCCTAATGGAAAATAATCCCTACACTTCCAGAATTTATTGCAGTACTGTGATTATTTGGCCATTAAAATGTCACTTGTAGAATGAAGGAGTTGGGAATGCTGACTATAAAATAAAGTTGTTTTTTAATTCTTCTCTGAATATTCTAAGCATTCTTGAACAAATAGTTTATAAGGTTTCTGGGGAAATAATTATGACTTAAGGCCTCTTTGCAGTGTAGAACTACCATTCTCCCTTCCTTCTCCTTCCTGTCTTCCTCCCCTCATCCTCCTCTTCGTCCTCTTCTGTCCATCTCTCTTCTTACTCTATTTCTATCTCTATCTCTGTTTCTTCAATCTCATCAATAGTTTTCCTAGGAATCATTTGAGGAGCCATAAAAGTGAAGATGTGAATTTGCAATACTTTATACAATGCAGCCCATTCTTGCTGGAGGTACAGCTCTACTATGGCTCGATTTGGAAAGAATGCCTTATTCCAGGAAGAAGGCCTTTATGAAGCTTTGGAAGTTCATCTTCCATATTATCCCTTTGCTAACTTCATGGGATAGAATATTGCAGATGTTCAGATCAAAATATCATATAGACAGCAGCCTCCATTATGCAATCTCATTCAACTTTTCAGTAAAATACTTATGATGACATAGAAAAGGAAGAGAAAAATGTGGAAATGATGCCTTAAAAGGAATACTAATGAACCATTATGCCAGAACTTTGGAGGAATCCGTGCTCATTATATATACAAGGCAAATGGAGTAGATTTAAGGAATGCCTTATGGCACGCACAGGTTTTATATCATACAAGAATGACACAAGAAAATGTAAGGAGTCAAATCATTTTCTGCTCTCTATTCCCTTAGGCAGAGACCCAGGACTCGTACCCACCAGGATATAGTGTTGTCACCTTATCTTGCAGGTGCTGATCCATTAAGTACTCTCTTTTTATTAACCAAAGTACTCTCTTTTTATTAACTTAATTTTTCTGTATGCTCAGGCTGGAGCAATTCCAGACAATATGGGAAAAATTGGGGGGAATGGATTAGACATTGTCTATAGCCTGGTAGGTGTAGGGTCTTATTTCAGCCGGGTTCCCCCTAGCAGCAGACATTGAGGGGGAACATTGTTGAATACAACAAATAATTAAAAAAAAAAAAAAAAGGATCACAGAAATCTTCATAGGGAAGTAAATGACCCCTGGGGAGATGGCAGTCAAGAAGGTTCTTATCAGCTCAGTGCCTGTGGCTCAACGGGTTAAGGTGCCAGCCACGTACACCTGAGCTGGTGGGTTCGAATCCAGCCTGGGCCTGCCAAACAACAATGACGGTTGCAACCTAAAAATGGCTGGGCATTGTGGCGGGCGCCTGTAGTCCCAGCTACTTGGGAGGCGGAGGCAAGAGACTCGCTTGAGCCCAGGAATTGGAGGTTGCTGTGAG
>CAUYON010025645.1:0-41484 GCA_963573935.1 Arctocebus calabarensis | reverse complement strand
TATATATCCAGAAGACCAAAAATTACATTATAACAAAGATATTTGTACCAGAATGTTTATTGCAGCCCAATTCATAATTGCTAAGTCATTGAAGAAGCCCAAGTGCCCATTGACCCATTAATGGATTAATAAATTGTGGTATGTGTATACCATGGAATATTGAAGCCTTAAAGAAAGTTTAGGACTCACCTCTTTCATGTTTACATAGATAGAGCTGGAAAATATTCATCTTAGCAAAGTATCACAAGAATGGATGAAAAAGTATCCAATGTACTCAGCCCCACTATGAAACCAATTTATAGCTTTCATAAGCTTGAGCCAATTGTAGCCCAAGAAGACTAGGAGAGGGATGGCTGTGGGGAGGATGGGTTTAGGGAGGGTAAATGGTGGGAGCACACCTATGGAGCATCCTACAAGGATACATGTGAAACTTACTAAATGTAGAATATCAATGTCTTTTTTTTTTTTTTTGCAGTTTTTGGCTGGGGCTGGGCCAGAAACCACCGGCGTCCTACTCCTTTGATCACAGGTGCTGCCCAAATATAAATGTCTTAACACAGTAACTAAGAAAATACAGTGAAGGCTATGTTAACCAGTTTGGATGAAAGTATTTCTAATTGTATATAAAACCAGCATATTGTACCCCATGATTGTATTGATGTACATGGGTATGATTTAATAAAAACAAATTAAAAAAATAAAAATAGCAAGTATCATAACAAGATAAAAATTCACAATTTCTAGCGTCCAAAGATTATAATAAAAGGAAAGCAAAGGAAAACACAACCCATAATGAAAATAAAAAGCAATAAATTGAAACTGACCTAGAACTTACATGGAAGCTAGAATTAGTTTAGGAGGACATTTAAGAAGTTATATGTTTATTCCATAAGTTCAGAAAGTTATAAACATAAAAATATTGTTTAAAAGACTCAATAAGATCTTTAGAAATGAAAACTACAATGTATGGGATTGACATCAAATCAAAAAATGAAAATAGTTGTCAACTTGATGATGTAAAAATAGATATTATCCAAATAAAACACTGAGAAAAGTATTGTTGTTTTTTTTTTCCCTGCTAAGATGCACCATAGGTGTGATCCCACCAATTGATGGGTGTGTAGCTATTTCTTGAGTCCATCCTTATTCTGTTCATCAATTACTTTTTTAGCTCATTATCTATACCTAGTCTATATTAATAACTCATTTTTTGGATTCTAGTTCAATGCTTTTTAGATTCTGTAATAACATGTCCTCTTAAAAAATAAGATCCAAGCTCTTTAGCACAGCACAGAAGTCCACAAGGGCCGGGCACAGTGGCTCATGCTTAGAATCCCTGGAGAGCCCACAATCCTAGTACTCTGGGAGGCCAAGGTGAAAGGATCCTTCAGGATTCTGAGACCAGATGAAACAAGAGTGAGACCCCATCTCTACAAAAATTAGGAAAATCATCCTGGCATGGTGGCAAGTGTCTGTAGTCCCAGCTACTTGGGAGGCTAAGGCAGAAGGACTGCTTGAGCCCTGAGTTCAAGTTTGCAGTGAGCTGTGATGAGGCCATTGCACTCTAACCTGGGTGACAGGGTTGAAACCTTGTCTCCAAAAAAAAAAAAAAAAAAAAAAAGAAAGGCCCACATGGTCGTAACTCCTCATTGCACTGACTTGTTACCTACCCCCTTCCATGTGGGGCTCCTGCTCTGCTTACAGACTTCTTGTCAGTTGCCAGTAATGTCATGAGTGCTTTCCCTTTATGACACTGCCTGGAAGGTCCTTACCCCTTCTGTTGCCTAATTTCATCCTGTCCATTGAGGTGGAGATTAGTGAGCTGTTTACCCTTTTCCCTTCCTGGCAGGACCACATTTCTCAGCTTCTGTAAGTTGGGTGAGGCCAACCACATGGACGAACTCCAGCCATCAGACCATGTGTGAAAGTGAGGTCTCCTCCCAGGCCGTGGTTATAAAAGCCCTCTGCACACTGTTCCTCTCTCATTCTCTTTTCCTGTCAGGCAGCTGGGCATTGACATCCAAGGACATCTTGAAAGTCACACACTGAACATTATCCTGGGTTTCCGAATGACTGTATGGACCACAGATGTCCCTACTACTCTCCTCCGTTGACTCTTACAAGAGTGAGAACTAAATGTCCAGCACATTCAGCCTCAGAGTTTAGAAATAATACAATTCAGTGGTCAGCATTTCTCTTCAACGACCAGGTGATGAAAAAAGTCTTAATTCCTAGCTTCATATCCCATCCTTTTGTGCATCACCCTACTTGCCAAATTGTGCAAAAACTCTGATTTATAAGCTTATCTCCCTCCCTCTATAGCGCATGAGCTCTATGAAGTTAGGGACTGGGACTTTGATCTCTATAACTCAGCATCAGCTATAATATCAGTACTTGATATATGTGCTTTTTTGAATTAATTAAATTTCCACTCACACATCTTTGCCCATTTCTGTGCTTCAGGGATGTTAAGAAGAATTTCTAACAAAAGGTGGTGGAGGGTTGAATTCTGTGTTTATCTAAAATTGGGAAATAATGGGTTAAGCAAACATCATGTTCTTTATTATAGGCAATTTCAAAACCTCTATATGGCAATGAATCCCATCAAGATGATATAGCCCCCCTTCCCCAATAATTTAATCATAGGCTTTTTTTTCTCCCTCACAGAGCATCTGAGAGGTAAGTGATCCAAAAAGCATATTTTGGAAAAAGCTCACCTTGCTTTCTATCAGCTTGGACTTTACTTAACAAATGCAACTAATGTAACCTAATTGTATCTACCCTTATATTAATCTAAAATTTAAAAAATTTTGTTGAAACACTAAAAATACTTTGACTCAAAGATTTTGAAAATGATTTTCTATATCATCTTGGAAGTTTTCCATCTTAATTCCACTGTTTTTCTTTTTCTTGGGACTGACAGATGCTGGGTATTTGTGGATGATAGTTAGATATGTGTATGGGTATAAATGGAATATAAATGAATGTATATAATGAATGATTATGATTAGAGAATATTAATATTATAAAAAGAAAGAAAAGGCTGGCCTTGATGAATATAAATATTGCAAAATACAAAATGTTTTCTTTCAGCCCTAGATACATAAATCACAAAGTCAACTTAAATATTCAGAGTTGGTGACTGTTTTAGAATATTCATGCCATAGGCAGTCCTTCTTGGAGCTGCCTAGCTTTGGGGTATTTCTCTGCCATAAGTATACTTTCCGAACAAGATCAGAGATATAAAAGTATGCTGAATCAAGCTGAGTGCGTGCCCTCTGTTGTCTTAGTCTGGCTAAGACTGAGTTGGAGAAACTGTAGCTATTGGCCCAGCTACAGAGAAGTAGTTTGATAGTATGACACAGTGGAAACTCATTTCACTGGCCTATAGTGCTTGGTATAGGTAAGTGTTCAATAAATGTCCACTATTGTAATTATTAACAGAAAGATCACTGGAGAGCAACCTAGTGGTGATGACCCTAAGTAAATCATCTCACTGTTCCGGGCTTGGAGTCTTCCTTAGTCTTTCAAAAATATGGGACAGGATTAACCTGCCTCTGCCTCTTAGTCTTTCGCAGACATGCTAGGCTTCAGTCTTATTTAACTTTAGTCTTCTGTCTGTGATTCTCGCCTTTGGTAAACTGCATTCCTGTGCTTTCCCCTTTTGAACATACAAAGACTGAAGTCTAGATTATCACCAAGAGTGGAGACAAACAGAGGCAGGAATAATCCCCCAAAGAAGATAATACAATGTCATGTCAATTTGACCTTGGAATTTCAAATGACTTCAGAGCTTTAAATTCACCTTCTTAATTTGCTAGATACTACAGTTTTAATTGCCTGGGCATATGCCAATTAAAAGCAGGGTTGAGACAGGCCTGAAGCAGACCAAATACAGAACCTGTTTAACAGATACTATTGCCCTAGATCCTTAAAGGCAGAGCAAATTTATTCAAAGAAAAATGTCCTGGATATCTAAGGTGAACACATGCTGTTTGTTTTGTATAGTTTGCTGCTTTATATCCTCACACATGAAATACTGGTTTGATGTAACAGTGTGACTGAATCCACTGCCCCCAACATTAGTGCATCTTTTTAAAATAAGTCCTTGTAGGCTTATAACTCTATTTCCTTTTTAAAAAAATGGTTTGAGTACACTACTGTAGTTTTGTTATCATTTATAAACTATCTCTTAGACCTTGGAAAATCAGTAGGTGCTGTGGCTTTACATGGTTCAGAATGTTAGATACTTTCAACTGAACGGAGGTCATTTCTTCCCAAGCTACTCTGTCTTCTTTTAGGAAGAAATGTAAATTTCTCTGGCCATGAGGAAATAGAGATTTGCCAAAGCCCAGTGACTTTGCATCAAATTGTCATGCTATTTTAAAATCCAATAAAAGACAAATAGAAATAGAAGTTCACGTACAAGGTACAGCTGAGAAAATGAAGCTGTTCAAACAATCCCCGATCGTGTTCCCAATTCTGTGTATCTGAACAAGAGTGACACTCCCAGAAAGTCACGTGTTGCTGTGTTGAATACCCTGTCTCTCAAACAGATTGTGTACATTGAGGATGATTTTAAACTTCTTAATGTCAAAGAAAAAACAGTTTAAACATCTTAATATCAAAGAAAAAACAATCAAATGTTTGCATCTATCAAATATATATCACATATTGTGAGAAACTGTCATGGATTAAAAAAAGAAAAAGATGTGTTCCTGGGCTGAGGCTAACCATCTTATATTTAGAAAGCCAAGCCAGATGAGTGAAAAGGTAAATAATGATAATTAAGGAGCACCTTGAACACTGATGTAAAAGATGTTATAATTCACTGGTAATTATGGGAGGTAACAGAACAGAAGCACAAATGCAGGTGAGTGATACTTGCAAGAGAGACCAATTTGTCCTCTGCTCTTTCTTCCTTTTCCTTTTCTTTTTTTTTTAAGTAGTCATTGTGCTACTATTCATAGTGGCTATTGCCACTCTCATTTTTTTTCTATGACATTTCTGACGCCCATGGTCTGCTCTTATGTCTAAGAAGATTCTTGTGGAATTTTATTCTTCAACACATACAGTAGCAACTTTGTCTCTAATGACATGAAGTATGCAATTTTTTAACAGAAGTGTTCTCTCTCTTATCACTGTATTTCAAAACCAAACATAATTCATGAGACTTGAAATACGAGCTGTATTAAGTATATGTGTTACGTGTGTGACTACAAAAAAAAAAAATGTCAGCAGATCTGTATTCTCACGGATTCATGACTTACAGCTGATCTTCAGGATCAAATCCTAGAACCTTGACTGTGCTCTATTGGAGAGAGTGTGGGCTTTGTTACAAGAAAAGGCTTGAAATTAATTCAATATAAATCAACCATGCCCAAGCCATCCCACCTCTCTAAGTCTCAGTTCCTTCAGATAAAATCTGAATAATACTTCCTACACAATGAGTTAAGAGTAAACATAATAGCTATTTCATTGCAAAAGCCTAAAGAGAATAAAAGATGGTGGAAATGTTCCTGGTTTGTAGATTTAAGACAATAGGAAGGATGATTCTTTAAAAATATGAAGTGAGATCACAAAATAGTAATACATACAACATAGATAGATGAAAACTTACTTGGACTTTACTTGTGTGAACTTCAATGGTTCACGTCACTTCTGTGAGGTTATCTTTGCTCCTTGGTGAACTGGGAGTAGCAATGGTGCCTGACTTCATAGTCATTTGATTTAGTCATAGCATTAAATGAGATAGCACATACAGATCACTTATTGAGTACATCATTAATAAATCACAGCTATTAACTGTTATTTCTACCATGGGCCTTCCTATGGGTGTCACTGTCCTGTCTTTAGGTACACATCTATTAACACTTCTATTCAAGCGCCAGAACAAGTTGGCATGATTTGTCAATGTTATCTGTCAGTTTTATGAAATGTATGTAAAGTAATGTGGCTGATGACATCTGAGGTTTTTATTTCCTATGCCCCTCTGATATTAATAAAGTCACTATTTAAAAGATGTTTTAAAAATCTCCTTTCTAAAAATATACATATATTTTATGCTCTAGAAGACTGCATTAGAAACCAGCAACTGCAACATGCCATTTTCAACATCTCTCTCTCCCCAAACCACAGAGCCATTTAGTTCACATCCGGTGCATGACTCACCCATCTGAGAAATGGCACATATGTGCCCCATGCTAACTAAATATGTAGGTTTACAGAGTGCATGTCTAGAAAAAAACTAATTTACTTCCTGTGCTCCCTTTAGTCCCATCTTGTTTTCATGCAGCTGATCCAACATTCAATTCACAAAAGCAAAACCTCCTTAGAACCAAAATAAATACTAATCTCAAATTCAATGTACTCTGACAGCAAATAAGTTTGCTGTGCTTACTTCAGCATGAATAAAAAGCCCGCGAGGAGACTCCTACATGAGAGTATATTTACAAGTTCCATTACCCACTGGAGAGATTGATGTAATAAACCTATAATAAAAAGTTTCATGTTATAGATTCCTCTAATGTGTCTTATCAAACAGCCTATATTATCTTGGGTTGTGTATTCAATTTAAAATGGGTTTTCAATAAGTGTCTCTTACCTAGGGGTCATTTTTACTTAGTTTTCTGACATGCAGGAATGTTTACGGACACTTTCTGCCCTTAGATTTGGAAAAATATGCATGTCTGGTCAAGTACTTCATGGCATTAACCTATACTACATATATTTATTTTGAGTCCTAAACCATTTTCCAAGCTGTTATAGTTGGTTGCCCCATAATATAATTTGTTTTTGTTGCCAAAGGAGGAGTGAGTGAACTGTTGCAATCACACCAAATCTCACCACTGTAATGTTGAACTATTTTGCATTTCGTAAAGGTTTTTCAGAGAGTTTACTCACTGGCAAGTGTCAGACCAGAACTCTCAATGAGCTATTCCCTGAGGCCAACCACTTAGAGGGAACTGGCAGGCCTTCTACCACAGGAAAAGGAAGACAGCTGATGAGTTCAGAGTGGACTAGTGAGTGGACACCCACGCTGGGAACTACCTGTCACCACTGAGTTCCAAGTCGCTGCTCACCTACCCACATCTAAAGAATTTTGTAAATTAAGCTGTTCCTGCATACAAATTTAAAACATTAATTAGTTCAGACCTCCCTTTTGAGATCTGACCTCTCAAAAATTTATTGTCACATTATAATTGTCAAGAGTTATTAGGCGGTGCCTGTGGCTCAAAGGAGTAGGGCACCAGCCCCATATACCGGAGGTGGCGAGTTCAAACCTAGCCCCGCCAAAAACTGCAAAAAAAAAAAAAATAAATAAATAAAAATATTATCCACTCATGCTCCAAGCACTGTACTAGAGTTTCGAGATTCACATGGAGAACAGATATAGTTGCTGCCTTCACAGAATTTACAGTGTATTGGGAGAAAACAGGTATTAATCAGTCATAAAAACAAATGTTTGATTACCCCTGGGAAAACATGCTCTAAACACAGAACCATGAAGGAAATCTGATTATGCCTCTGAGCAATTTAATCTGGGATTAAGTCAAATTCTTTTTTACACGAGTAAAAGTAGCTATGACCTTTAGGGTACCTATTTATCCATATGAATTTGCTCTAAATTTCTAGACCTTTGAATAGATTTTTCTTTCATGATAAAAATATGTATCCTCGTCTCTATCCTACAATGAAATAAAACTACATCTGTCCTTCTTTATCACTTGAATTGTAATTATGCGATTTTAATTGCTTTTAAAATTCCATAGGAAGCACAGTCTCACTCATCAATACTTTTGCCAAATATGGCCACAAGTCTAATATCTCATGAAAATAAAACACTCATATTTTCCATTCTAAAAAAATGTATTTTATTTCTGAGAAATCTCCAATTATCAGAAAGCAAATCCTAAATCTAAGGTAGAAAGTGCTTTCAGTTTTTACCATTTGTCCAACTTCTACTATAAATGAGTCAGCTTCCTATTCCATGTAATACACCTTCAAATATCTGAAAATTAAAAACCCAATGGGATTACCCTGAAAGCAAGCAAGTCAAAAGAACCTTGGTAATACTACGGCGATTTGCATATTTGTTTTATTAGCATCTATCTCCTGGCAAAAAGGCACTAGGGTACTAGATGTCAAAATATTCATGGTCCATCATCTCGAATAGCTTTGACAGTGTGTGATCCTTTGTTTAAATTCCTTAGACCCCTTTTCTGTATTACAGAGATGTCAGGTATAGCACCGTAGCTTACCTTCAGCAGAATCGATGACTTGCTCTGAGCACAGTGACTCTTTTGATGGCCGGTCCCTGCCAAGGGCTCTGCATGCTAGAATTCAGGCAGAGCAGGAAATAGAAATGGAGGGGAGCCCGAGATGGATCCCAGATAATGCAGCAGTACATTTAACTGAAATCAAGACCCGTACTTAATTCAACTTTCATGAGACCAGGAGAGGAACTTTCACTATCAATCTTGTCCTGACAAAGGTGAAGGGCATACAGAACCAAGGAGGCAGCTTGTCATCAAAAAAATGTTAAAAATGGAAAGCCTGCCACATGTACTAGGTGGTGCAATAGTGCACACAATTCTTTAACAGACAAGATTGCTCTTTGCAGTCACAGCTCTGAGTTTCCCAAGTCTAACAACTCTGAACTGTCTTCAGAGTTAATGATTCCAAAAAGGCAACATAAATTTTTCATTCAGATTCTGTATGACACTGGGGGTAGGAGGAATAAAAGAAAAAGACTTTCTAAATTTCTTTGAATACCAGGATTTATAACACTTATAAGTGTGATTTTTTCGGGACAAAATGACCATGTGTGACTTTCCACCTTGGATAGACTAAGAATTTTCTTGAAAACACTTATTTATGGAATAAGTTTTTTTTTTAAATCTACCCAATTTTTGGAGTGAGATGATATTTTTATTCATAAAGTTCTACAGGTTCTGGAGCATTTGGCTACATGGAAGATGCCAATGAATCAAACCCCTTCCCAGAATTATTTGGGGGCATAATAGCCAGCTCCACGCAAAAGACACGAAGAAGAAGGAAAGAAGTTGTTATTCAAGGTACCCTACAGACTTTGTAGGAAATCCTATATAGTTCTGTTTGTTCTTACAAAGTTAAATCCTGGTATCCTGTCTACATTTGCCACGGTTAGAAAAGACTGGAAAAATAAAAGCCCAAAGGAAGCAGCATATAATATCAACCCCACACTCTTCCCAAAGATAGCATTCTTGTCTTTCCCAAACAAAGATACATTTTTCAAATACATACTGCAGAGCAGGGCCAAATGCCTGTGGTCTGACCTGACTAAACTTTGAGAAAGAGTAACATCATTTTTGTTCATTCTCAGAACTAATACCCTTGGGCTGGTCTCATTAAGTCTTTTACAAAAGAGAGATACATATTATTAAAAAGTATAAGGAACAAAATGAATATATCTTGTGATTCTAAGGCACATAACTGAACTCAATTTCTTAGGCTATTTCAATATCCATCATGATAAAGAGTATAATTTTGAAGGCAGTGCAATAATTAAAATAAATTTTTCTTCTAGGGCCTTAAGGTTTGTGTAGTTTTACAAGGCTTGTAATTTTGAAAGAGTTTTTCTTAGACAATATTCTCAATAAACAAAAGAGAAGCTGACCTTGCCAAGAAACAATCGGCCACTGCTAAGGCGTCAGAGGACTCTATTCAGTGGCTTCTACAGATCCACTCGATTCCCTGTAGTTCAGCTTTGGAGCACAGGGATTAGGTAAAGCTCATTCAATGGAGGGAAACACAGCAATTGTTTTCAAGAAGAAAAGCAAGGCATTGGGTAAATTAGAAACGTAAGTCCTCCTATCAAGTAATTTTTATCCACCAAGGGCACAAAACAAAACAAAAAAATACTAACAACAACAAAAACAAACAAAAAACTACCAACAATAAAACAACCCAAACTCCCTACTTTCCTATAAGTTTCTGTATTCTCAAATTTAACTACTTTCCAGCTGCTAGTTGACCCTATGGAACCACTTATAACTTAGAAACACAAAACACATATATCAAAAATGAATTTGGTATAAAGGAACTGGTCACTTGGTCTTTACAGAAGAGAAAGCAGCAAAACAATTAGAAGTCTGTTCCCCTGTGTCCATTCTGTACATCATTTTTAACTAGTCACAGAAGGGCAAGAAGACTATCTTCTTGTTATTCAATCCCTAACACAGAAGTGGTGCAGAGAAAGGCATAAATTAATGGAGGTTGAAGACAGAGGTTTTAGAAAGAAAATAGGGGAAAGAGAAGTATTTCTAGCTAAGATTACTAGACCTACATCATTTACAGGAGAGGGTTTGGTAGATTTAGGGTCAAGAAATTTGAACTATATTCTCCAGGAATTGAGTTACTGACCTTGTGGCTGAAGATAAGTTTTTCTTTTCTGAGTCTTGGTTTTTTTCATTTGACAATTCTTTTAAGACATTTTACAATGGACCCAAGATTAACTGGTAGACACCACCAAATGAACAATTATTAGGAAACTAAGTAAGCAGTTTAAAAGTTAACTTTACACATACTTATGGAGTTTTAAAAGTAGTGTTGAGATATAATTTAATAATCTATAAAAATGAAAAAGTCCTTACTTTTGGTACAGTGATATACAATTTTTTAAAAAAAGCTTTCACACATATTAACTCACAGTATTTTTAAAACCCCATTTTTAAAACGGTAGACAACTGATTTATGAGCTACATAAAATAATTAGTTTCATTAATTTATAGTCACAATTCATTTTCAACCCCAAACAGTATTACCCAGCATGAACACCAACATTTAGCATGACTTGGCTCTGAATGAGATTTCTAAAAATAGAAAGCTTAGCTGTAGCCAAAAAAATAAAATTTAACTTCAAAGGACAAAGATTTACCAGCACTTAAAGTATTCAGAGGAATAACACATAAAGCATAAAAAAAGAAAAAAAAAACTGCAGAAGAAAAGATAAATGTTTTAATGGTTGGGGGTCACCACAACATGAGGAACCGTATTAAAGGGTTGCAGCATTAGGAAGGCTGAGAACCCCTGAATTAGATGTTCCTTAAGATCCCTCCAGCCTATAAAATTCCCTGTCTTTATAGTCTTATTTAGATACAGACATACCTTGAAGGTATTTCAGGTTCAGTTCCAGACCAGTGCAATAAATGGAATATTGGCAGTAAAATGAGTCACGAGAAGTTTTGTGCTTTCCTATGCATAAATAGCCACGTTTACACTGCACAGCAATCTACTAAGTACATGCTAACATTATAGCTAAGCCTTCTTGGCTGGTGGAGGGTCCTTCCTTAGTGCTGATGGGTGTTGACTAATTAGGGTGGTGGTTGCTGAAGGCTGAATCTTTGCCATGAGATTTCAGCGATTCAGTCACATCTTCAGGCTCCACTTCTAATTCTAGTTCTCTTGCTACTTCCACCACATTTGCAGTTGTGCACTCCACTGAGGTCTGGAGCCCCTCAAAGTCATCCATGAGAGTTGGAGTCAACTTTCTCAAAACTCCTGTTTATGTTGATATTTTGACTTTCTCTATGAATCTCGAATGTTCTTTACAGTATCTAGAATAGCAAATCCTTTCCAGAAGGTTTTCAATTGACTTTGCTCAGAGCCATCAGTGGAATCATTGTGTATAGCAGCTATAATCCTATGTAATATATTTTAAATAGTAAGACTTGAAAGTCAGAATTACTCCTTGATCCCTGGGCCACAGGGTATTGTTTGCAGGCATGATAACAACCTAAAGTAACACGTCTCCATCAGAGGTTTGGATGACCAGGGTTACTGTCAATGAACAGTAATATTTTAAAAGAATTTTTTTTTCTGAGTAGTAGGGTTCAATAGTGGGCATAAATATTCAGTAAACCATGCTATAAGCAGGGGTGCTGTCATCTTGGTTTTGATGTTCCATTTAAAGAACATGGAGTAGATTTAGCATCATTCTTAAGAGCCTTAGGATTTTCAGAATGGTCAATGGGCACTGGCTTCAGTAGAAAGTCACCAGCTATATTAGCCCCTAGCAAGAGAGTCGCTCTGTCCTTTGAAGCTTTAAAGCCAGGCACTGACTTCTCCTGTCTAGCTACGAAAGTTCCAAACAGCATTTCCCTCCAACAGAAGCTTGTTTTATCTACCTTGAAAATCTGTTATTTACTGTAGCCACCTTTGTCAACAATCGCAGCTAGTTTTTTGAGTAACTTGCTGTAGCTTCTACATCTGAACTTGGTGCTCTACCTTGAACTGTCATGTCATGGAGATGGCTTATATAACCTTAAACCTCAGGAACCAATTTCTGCTAGCTTCTAACTTTTCTTTGGCAGCCTCCTCACCTCTCTAGGCCTTAACAGAATTTGAAGAGAGTTAAGGCCTTTCTCTGGATTAAGCTCAACCATTCTCAACCTTCCTAATGCTGCAATGAATTTTCATTGTTAAAAAGGGGTCGTGACCCATAAGTTGAGAACCGCTGGCTTAAGGGACTGTTGTGGCTTTTTTTGATGTTTATCTAGAACACTAAAACATTTCCATATCAACGAAATAAGGTTGTTTTGCTTTCTTATCATTCATGTGCTCACTGGAGTAGCATTTTTATTTATTTATTTATTTTTTTAAAGATCAAAAGAACTTTTATTTTTCTCTTTGTATAATTGTATGGGGCATAATCAACATTTTATTACATGGATATATTGCACGTTGGTGTCGTTTAGTTTTTTCATGATGATGGTGATGAATTACAGAAGAGACAGCATGTGTGCACTGTTGTGGGTCGTGGAGAACGTTTAGTTACCTTGAAGACTTTTCCTTTACACTCACAACTTGGCTATCTGCTTGACACAAGCTTTTAGCCTATCGTGGCTTTCTACATATTTTTCTCACTAAGCATCATCATTTCTAGCTTTTGATTTAAAGAGAGAGATGTGTGACTCCTTTCCTTTCACTTGAACACACAGAGGCTATTGCAGGCTTGTTAATTGGCCTCATTTCAATATTGCTTGTGTATCAGGGAATAGAGAGGCCAGAAGGCCAGGAAGAGGGACAGGTGAACGACAGGTCAGAGGAGCAGGGGTACACGTAAGACGTTTATTGTTTAAGTTCCTTGTCTTTCATGGGTGCTGATCATGATGCCCCCAAACAACTACAATATTAACAAACATTACTGATCACAGATCACCATAACAGGTATGATGCTAATAATAATAGTCATGTTTGAAATGTGACAAAATGTGACAAAGTTTGACACACAGACAAAAAGTGGACACATGTCAATGGAGAAATGGCACCTGTAGATTTGCTCCTTACAGGGCTGCCATAATCCTTCAATTTATAGAAAAGACAGTGTCTGTGAACTGCACTAAAGCAAAGCAAAATACAACAAACCATACCTGTAATAGATTGTTCATTTGCCAAAATGAAATGATGAAGAAGCTGGTAACATTTTTCAAGTATCTGTAGGCTATTTGGAAATTACGCACAGGATACAGGCCTTCCACATAAAGTTAACGGACATTAATGTTAGACATAATGTTTAGATGGTAGCTCTAAAGGCAAAGTGGCATTTTGATAGGAAGGGGGAAAAAAAACCAAAAACCTTCAGAACATTTGCTTTGTAGTTGTTAGATCCAGTCAATGATGCCTGGGAAGGACTTGTGTTTTTAAATGAGTATGCTATAGAACATAGCAATTTGCTTAAGTATCAACTGCAAATTATAGTTATCTTAAAAATCTAGGAAGAAACTTGTATCTAATTGTAAATACATTGCTTTAAGCAACAAAGTACATGTCTTTCCTAAAGTGACCACTGAAGACATTTAATACTAATAACTGTAAACTGACAACAATTATATAATAGGAAAAGGAATTAAGATCGCCTTTTCAGTAAGCAAAGACAGATGGTATCTGTACAGTAATTTAGAGTTTGCCAAATTCTTTTCTTTATCCTGTCTTAGTTTCCATCTATTTGTGAGCATTTATGTCCCATCTTACACGTAAGTAAAAGGATATCTCATAGACATGAAATGACTTGCTTGAGTTTAGGTGATTGTATGTGTGTATTTGTGTAATAAGCAGCAAATCTGAGGTGCAAACCTACATTTCTGGACCATAAATGAAATGACATTTCTACTACCTGAATCTGTCACACAGGCTAAAAAATCTGAGAGGAGTAAATAAAAGTGTGGCTTTGAAAGAATGATGGTAGCCATAGAAAATGGGCAGAGATTTTGCGATAAAGCACAGATTATGTACACTTTTTAAATACCTTAAGTAAATAGGTATGCTTCTGTGTTGTTATCAGTTCTGAAAGCAGAGTTTCAGGGTTATACAAAGAAAGCTTAACCTTGGTATTATGAGCTGAATTGTGTTCTCCCAAAGTTCACAGGTTGAAGCCCTAAGCCGTATAACTTCAAAATGTGACTGCATTTGGAGACAGGGCCTTTAAAGTGGCAAGATAAAATGCCACCTTTAGGGCTAGCCCAAATCCAATCTGACTGCTGCCTTTATTAAATGAGGAAATTTGAAAGTTGAGTGTGGTGGCTCATGCCTGCAATCCTAGCACTCTGGGAGGCTGAGGCAGGTAGACTGCTTGAGCTCAGGAGTGTCAGATGAGCCTAAGCAAGAATGAGACCCTGTCGCTAATAGCTATATGTGCTGGCAGGTGCCTGTAGCCCCAGCTCCTTGGGAGGCTGAGACAAGAGAATCACTTGAGTCCAACAGTTTGAGGTTGCCATGAGTTGTTATGCCATGGCACTTGAAAGGAGGTTGACAAAGTAAGAAATTGTCTCAAAAAAAAAAAAAAGGAGGAAATTTGGAAACACTCAAAGAAAAGACCACGTGAAGAGACAGGGAGAAGAAGGTGGTGGTCAGACCCTGGACTTCTAGCTTTTATAATTGTGAAAAAATGAATTTCTGTTGTTTTAGTCACACAGTTTATGGTATGCTGTTATGGTAGCCCTGGTTGGTAAAAGATACTGATAAAGAAATTCTGATATGTATACATATTTTTTCAAGACACTAACAATGATAGTCATGGTTGACAATTTTTGAGAGCTTACTACGTAGCAGGAAACATTGTAAAGGTTAAACATATACCGAATCCTTTAATTCTCATCATGATTGGTCATTAATAAATATTCACTGAGCTTAATGAAAATATTATGGAGTCCTGGAAACTGCTCGTGTATTTTGACAGTGTTTCTGTCTCTTTAGTACAGACAAGATACAGTTGCTGACTGGGCATCTTCTATTGCCAGATCCATGCTAGGAGATATTTTTCTATGTACGTCACGTGAAGGCATCACAATTCTGTGCTTCAAACAGAAGGCACAGATTATTCTCCCTTGTTTTTACAGACACCAAAACTCAGCTAGATAAAAACCAGTTTCCCAACACCAGACTGGGCAAAAGTAGCATATACATATTAAGCCTTTGAGTATTTGAATTGCAATGTCATACACTTTTCTATTGTGCATAGATTTCTGTTGTGATAAACCAAAATAGTAGAAGACATACAATTGAGGGATAAATATAAGTCATTTAGGAAAAGATATAATTTCTGTACATGTGTGTCTCTGTATTTAGACATATTCTGTAACCTCTTTTCCTTGTTTGTATTGTGTATTGAGGCAGAAGTAGCTTTACAACATCCATTACACTCTTCATCTTGAACACAGAATAAACCTCAATGTAGAGAATTTTGGCTAAAGGCACTTTTAAGTAAAGTCTTTCACATATTCCCAGGAGATTTTGAAAAGAATTCCAGGAACCAATTTTTAAATGGAACATCTTGAACAAATTACAGCAAAGGAAAATTTGAGGCCTTGATAATTTAAGTGTTATTTTTACTACTAATGTGAATTCAACCCTAGCAAATTAAAACAGGAAGAATTAATTGGATATGCAAATGAGATTATTCAGTATATAAATCTAATTACATACCAATTTGCTTTAACAGCATGAAAAAAGAATAAATTGTTCTATGTAAATTGATTGTCTTAAATAACCACCTGTAGCCCAGCAAAAATTGTCTTGGAAAAGCTATATTATAAGTGCAGATGTCTAAGTTAATGACATAATGTTCTTCAGAGATCTTGTCACAGGATCCTCTTTACAATGAAATTTGCTTATGCTCCTGATGTACAATAAGGTATTATCAGGTTTCTGGAACATAAGGAAATAACGTCACAAGCTGTCTTTATTTTTTTTTTCCCCAGAGCACAGTAGATTGATAAGACATGTTGATTTCTGAAACACTTAATGCTTTCACACAGACTAGACTTGAAGTCTGAGCAATTTTCATGTCTGAAAAATAAAGAAAAATGGGGAAAGTGTGCCAGTCTTTTTTAATGTGGCCGTGAGTCTCAAATCTGTTTAATCAAATACTTTCAATACAATCAAGCAACCCTCCTCCACCACCCAGCTATAACATTTTTTTTTCCGTGTAGTTTAGGTAAATGAGTCTTGACTATCCAACTGGGAAAGGAGGCATTGATTCATGAAGTCTGTGTCTTGGGAACAAGCAGAGTAATTCTAGATGTTTGCAAAATACAAGACGAACAATTAGTTGCTTTCTTTGACAGCGGTTAGAGTCCCTGAGCTTACCTCTAGACGGAGCACTCATGTACACCCCAAACAGAAATATTAACCCACTGTACTCAGTGTCAACCACACTAAGACTGAGTCCACTTTTTAATGTCTCTAGGCCAGAAAGCACAAATGTCCTAGTTTATACCTTTCCTACAGACCCTAAGGACATAGTGAGTCAAATTTATGGATTAACTTAAGAAATCCAATTCCACTATAGGCATGTGCTTTCAGATTCAGGCAGAGGTATTTTGCAGAATACAGGACAAATTAGGGCTTGTATCAGAGTTTAGTAGTGGATAGGCAGACAGACAGACAGACGGAAGGACGGACAGAACAGGACATGTGAGATCTCCCTTTGCCTTCAGAATTTATTCTTGGCTCTGAGACTCAAAAGACTCTGGAGGGAGCTCATCAGGGGGTGAAAGCATTACAGCCCTAGATCTATGCAGCTTGTGGTGAAGAAGACTGTGGAGCAGCTTATCCACAAGAAATTTTCCTTTTACTTTATGTCAAGAACAAGTGTTGCTGGACCCTTTCTCAATCTCTAAAATAAAAACCAACAGTGACAGCTGGTATTGGTGTTGAGAGCATCTCTGGCTAAGTTTATTTCCTTTGGGGAGATAATTAAAACTTACCTGGAGGGGATATTCCTTATCTGCTCTCTCCCACCTGGCAAGGAGGATCACGGGCTGGGAGCAAGGTGCGGGCAGAGATGCCCTGGCTCTGTGCTTCCGTGCTCAGGTGTGGATGGAACTGTAGTCAGTGACAGTGTAACCTGAAGGCAACACGAGGCCAACTGTGGCCTTATTTGGAATAGAATGGAGGACACGACGGGGTGATAAGATATAAGAAGAAAATGAGTTTAAATCTGTTGAGAGCAAATAAATTTGAATGAAAGGCAGCTTCCCAGGGAAGTTACCAGGTGTAGCTGTCGCAGCTTTCCTTACACAGCTGTGTGGATGCCTGTGACCTCAGATAGAGGCAACCAGGAAGCCTTGGAAAGAGAAACTAACGCAGTAGCTCCTGACACACAAAGCAAAGTGAAGACTATCCCATCACCTCCTCTCACTTCCTCACTTCCTTCACAGGGCTTATCATGCTCTGAAAATATGCATTTATATATTTGTTTATCTTTTTCCAGCTGAAAGGTAATGCAGAGGAAACCTTACCTGCTTTTTTCACTGCCATATCCTGAGCATTTAACACAAGAGTTTGCCATTGTAGAAGCTCTATAAATGCAGAGGAATGTGTAGGATGGGCGTGCGCACAGGTCACAAGGCTAGAGAACACAGTTCAGTAAGAGATTTCTAGGAGCAAACCACTATGAGGTCAAAAGAGGAGAAGAGATTACTATATGAGGATTAAAAGGGCTCCATGGAGACGGCAGAGTTCAGTCTGCGTGGGTCCAGACTTTGCTATGTGGTGGGTATCATAAGAGTATTATTTTAATACAGCCTTACATCAGCCCCATGAGGTGTGTTCCATGATCAGCACTGTTGTCAAGGAGAGGACGCTGAAGTTTAGAGTCGATGGGTCACTCGCACCAAACCACACAGCGTATCTGCTGATGGGTTTTGAATTGGGACCCGAGCTATCAGAACACAGTAGGCCCCTTGGGTCTTAAAGTACCAGCAGAGTTTCAACAAATGCAGATGGGAGAGGAAGGAATAGCAGGAATAAAGGCAGAAGGACAGAGAAACACAAGTTTTCGCTTTAACTGCAGAAATAAATATATGTGTGATCATTGACCGGGAGAGAGAAGATGGGAAGAGCATTGGTGAAAGCCAGAAAAGAGACATGGCTCGAAAATAAATATGCACAGAAAGTGTATACACATGCCTATTTCTAAATACACACCTATACAAGAACACGGTCCGATTGGCAGACATTAGCACTCACGCGGCGTGATATACTCGCTATAATTTATGTGGTTTGTTTGAGAAATAAGAGCATCTTCTTTCCCCAAGTTTCCATGAAATATTTTGAGATCCACTGAAGTTAAGGTGTGAAATAAGCACAGTTATAATTAAGTCCATTTTTCAACACAATGCAAATACGGTTTGCAATATGACTGGCTTTAAAAATTCCATCTGTCAAGACAGGGTAGGAGGGAATCCTATCTTCTAAGCAATTTTCCTTGCTGCATGAAGATGCTCTGGCAAACTAGCAAAGGACAAAATTTTCAAAAATTAGGATTGCTGTGTTGCAAACCGTTGCCACAATTTGGGGGAGCAGTTTAGAGTAATCACGTATAACCAGGAATATGGTGTAGGCTATCAGCTGCGGACCAGTTTTTTGGGTTTTTTTTTTTGAGACAGAGCCTCAAGCTGTCACCCTGGTAGAGTGCTGTGGCATCACAGCTCACAGCAATCTCCAATTCCTGGGCTCAAGCGAGTCTTCTGCCTCCGCCTCCCAAGTAGCTGGGACTACAGGCGCCCACCACAATGCCCGGCCATTTTTTTTGGTTGTAGCCGTCATTGTTGTTTGGAGGGCCCGGGCTGGATTCGAACCCGCAGCTCAGGTGTACGTGGCAGGTGCCTTAGCCCGTTGAGCCACAGGCGCAGAGCCCAGCTGCAGACCAGTTTTAACAGTTAAGACTGAAAATGTTCGGGGTGGGAGGACAAAAAAGCAGGTGAATTTGTCATCCTCTAGTGAAGAATTTGTCTGCATTAATTTGATCGATGTCAGGATTGCTTAAATGAGCTATTTCCTGAAGTTATAAGGAATAAAATAGCCTAGATGTTTTAATGTAAAAGCTGATTTTTGGACAGTTTAAGTGTTTCCTGCTTTCACATCTCTGTGAAAAATGTGAAGGATATGTACTTCCCAGGAAGCATCAACAGAATGTATACAAATCATTTCAAATCTATTTATAGATAAATTCAATAATGTTTTTAAGACTCGTATGCCATTGAGGAATGGCAACTGTAATAATTAATGGAAGAATCTGGCAAACAGCTAAGCATAGGACAGCATTTAATGTCGTCTATCATCAAAATTTGATGCATTTGGTACTTTTTAAAAAAAATATACTGGAAGTTGTATATCACATTAATTTTAAGGGTATTAATGAATATACTGAGTTTTAATGAGGAAACTGGCAGAATTCTTAGTTGCATGCCAGTGCGAAACTGAGAAATCAATCAATACAGAATAACCATACCCCACAGCCTCTTCTGGCCTCCTATTAACCATCCTTGTTCTTTTCCCTCCTCTTCTCTGACCAGCACTCTGATGTTGCCTCCCTTCAGATAGAAAGTTGCCTGGTAAGTATAACACATTTACAAAGAGGTCTTGATGAGAACATGCAATCCTAGGAATAGCTGCATTGTGAGAGGAAACTCTCTGCTTCCAAAGCCAATGAGCAATAGAAGAGTTACCAATCAGGAGTGGAAAATCTGACGTAAAGAACTGAATATTGATGTTAGTATTTTTTTTTTTCTGTACAGACAGAGTCTCACTTTGTTGCCCTGGGTAGAGCGCCGTGGCGTCACATAGCTCACAGCAACCTCCAACTCCTGGGCTTAGGTGATTCTCTTGCCTCAGCCTCCTGAGTAGCTGGGACTATAGGCGCCCATCACAACGCCAGGCTATTTTATTGTTTTGCAGTTTGGCTGAGGCCGGGTTTGAACCTGCCACATTCGGTATATGGGGCCGGCGCCTTACTCAATGAGCCACAGGCACTGCCCATTGATGTTAGTATTTTTGATCGAAGACCTTCCTACATGCAAAGTGTGTGTGTGTGTGTGTGTGCGTACATGCCTGTATGTGCATATATACAGGTACAGTCACTCATATATATGTCATCCAGGACATAGAAGAGCTGTTCTGGTGTCCAGTGTTTTATCTGGCCATCACTGTTCGGCTTTGTAAGTGTTCCAAGGCTTATTTACCATTACCTAATCTTCCTTTCCCTAAAGAAAAGCATCAGATTCTTTGCTACATCTTGTTCCTCTTTCACATTCTAGTCTTTCCATGAATTCACCATTTCCTAATTATATAATCCCTGGCAGATACATATTTATATAAAAACTGTGTATCTCCTTTTGGTGGAAAGCCTTATTTGTTTCATACTAACCCATAAACGGCTTTAAAAAATGTCTAACAAAGCTGTGTCCTAAAAACCACTACATTGTTCAAGGATTGCTTTGGGTCTGTTGTTGTTTTCATGTTTGATACACTAGTATTTGCTTTTGGTACTCAATTTCAACTCATCAACTTGTCACACACTTTACCATCATGTAATGAATTTCCCAATGCTGCCATTTGAAAGTGCAGAAAGCCTGCATGAAAAGAAAAGCAATGTCAGATTATTCTCTTACTCATCTCTAATCCTTTAGCCCCCAGCTACATCCCCTGTAAGCCAGACAAAAACAGATTTTGTTTTACATATAAATGTTGATGATTTTCACTGTGAGTATTTTTGGTTCATTGAATTCAATTAACTAAATTCTTTAAAAACCAAGTGTATGTTATGTGCCTTTTTGACAATTCTAGCTTTAGCAAGAGGAGGTGGGGTGGAAGTCAGATAGCTAAGTTTTTCCTTAAGCTATTATACAAAAAATATGTCCAAACAACCAGTCAATTCAGTCAAGCATTCAATCATTTGGCTGTGTCTGAGCAAAGCTAGATAACTGGTGAGATTTTCTCTTCTCTTCTGTACTGCAATCCTGTACGGCAACAGCAGTAGTAACAACCCTCCCCACCCCTGAGTCAACAAAACACAAACATATTAAACATGTTCATTCAGTCAGTACCGACTGAGTACCTGCTCTCTGCCAGGCATCATTCTCAGGGAAGTAAACAAAGGTGAGTACCCTGAAGAGCTATAAACAACTATAATAGATAAATGAAATACATAATATTTAGGAGTTTTTACATGCTCCAAGAAAAAGAAAAGGTGGAACAGGATAAGGGTAACCCATAAATGTGGAGGTGGTGGGACCAGCGCACTAGGATATACAGTGTTTAGCACAGACCTTATGAAGAAGGTAAGACCTGAGCCGAATCTCAGGGACCAGGTGCAGTTTGTCAAGATCATGGCCTGACGGTGGGTAAAACTGGGATAGAACGAGACAGGAATATCACAGAAGACTAGAATTAGGGGGAAAGGTGTGAGAGGTTGGAGAGGGGATGGAGCACGGGTCACACAAGGCTGACTGAGAGAAGAACTTGGGCTTGCTCTGAGTAAGACGGAGAGTCAACAACATAGCCGTTGAACGGAAATATGCCATATTCTGTTTTTATTTTTTTTTAAATTACTCTGATAGTTGTGTTGAGAACAGACTGTAGGGAGCAAAGGGTAAAATCAAGGGGCCCAGATTGAAGAAACCATTGTAGGGAACCAGGGGAGATGGTCCCCAACTAGGAAGATGTCCTCGTGTTCTAGAGGAGAGACGCCTGCTGAGGCCTCCAACCACCATGGCGGCATGGGAGGTGGAAAGGACTAGGGGTTAGATTGTAAATGAAAATGGCAGATTGGCTGAGGGACACATGAGAAAGTAAACAATAAAGGAGGAATTTAAGGTTTTGGCCTGAGGAAGAGTCACCATCTGAAATGGGAATTGTGCAGGAGAAACACGTCTGAAGGAGAAAATCAGGAAGGTCGGTCAAAATGCTGATTTGAGCATTTATAGTCCACCTGTATATGTCTAGCTATATGGATTCATCAACTAAATTTCTTTTCACAAACAGAAATTCTCTCTGACACGGGTTTGGAGTTGTGCGTAGAGTTAAAATGAATCAGTGTCAAAGCATATTGACTATTTTGCTTTTTTAAAAAAAGGTATTAAAATGTCTGAATGGTTCAATAAAATTATAAAAAAAAAAAAAATGTCTGAATGAATGCAAAAAACTACCAAATGAGAAAAAAGTATGTATTCACTCCCCGAATCTTTAATTTGTACACCTCAACTGTCTTTGATACAAATAAAATTCTATCTATATTTTAAGGGTTTAAAGATGTTTACAGTATATTTACATCTTACTGAAATAAAAACCTTTTATTGCCGTAACTGTGTTAGGGGAGAAGGGACATAACACTGAATCATGTGAAACCAGAAGCTTGAAGTGATGCTACGAGCAGAGGAAGGCTGTGACTACAGGACCCAAAAAAGGAGCTCAGAAAAGATTTCAAGTATCTACAAAGAGTCATGAATCTGAAGCCAAATGATAGCAGGCACTAAGGTAGAAACTGAGGGAGAAAAGTTTCCAATAAAGTGGAAATTAAATGAACACAACAGCTGCATCTGTGAAGTCCTGCACTGTGCCTGGCAGTTCACCATCACAGACCTCATTTATCTACCACTAGTATAGAGGTAGGATTTATAGATGAAAGGATCAGCAATGCGTCCGAAGTTATACACTTTAGAAGTGCAATGGGTTTTGGTTCCAGGCATGACTTTCAAGTTCTGTTTTCTTTTTGTTTTCTTTGTAGAGACAGAGTCTCACTTTCTCGCCCTCTGTAGAGTGCTGTGGCGTCACACAGCTCACAGCAACTTCCAACTCCTGGGCTTAGGTGATTCTCTTGCCTCAGCCTCCCAGAGTAGCTGGGACTACAGGCGCCCACCACAACGCCCGGCTGGATTTCTGTTTTTGCAGTTCGGCCGAGGCTGGGTTTGGGTTTGAACCCGCCATCTTCTGTATATGGGGCCGGTGCCCTACTCAATGAGCCAAGGCACTGGCCCCAAGTTCTGGTTTTTTCTATTGCAACATGTGACCAAAGTCATATGAGTTATTACAAGAAGAGTCAGTCAGGGCACCTTCTGGAATTGGAAACTAGAAAGTAAGGAAATGCATTTAGGCAAGGGTATTCATGGGTGTTAAGTGACAGGTCTGGAGGGAAATCAGAGCCCAGACAGAGAGCCCTGTGTCACATGCCTGGGGACAGGTGTAGTCAACAATATAAGCTAATGGCCAAGGATCAAGGATTTATAGGAATTAAATAAGTAGGGCAGCAATGATCAGAAGGATGAATGCAAATTCCAAGAGACCCTAAGATTCTGTGACAGCTCAGTGATGCTTCCTGTCGAGGCAGCGACCGGTCCTGGGATGACAGACTTGGGCCTTTGCACTGCACAGACTAAAGAACAGCTGAAATGTGCATAGTCTGCTGATTTTATAAATAAGGCAAAGCAGGAAACCAGTTTATTAAAATAATTTTTAAAACCCTGTGTATGTAAAGAAAATGAAAATTATGCATTACGAATTTACAAACAATTAAAAGCCAATATAAAGAAGTATAAGGGGGAGACAGTTCACACTGTTTTCCCCTTTAGCAGCAAATACACTAAAACTAAATAGAAAACAGTCTTCATAAAATTTGACGCTTGTAAAAAACCTGTGCTTGTAATTCCATTAGGGTTTTATAAGCTTGTTTGGATTTCATTGTTGATATGAGAAGTGGGGGGCAGCTATGAAGTAATAAACAGGGCAAGTTCAGCCTGGGGAGTTTGAAAATTGTGTTTCTCAATGCAGCAAAATGCATTAAGGAGGATTTATATTTATTTTTGAAACTACCTCATTTCCAGGATAATTCAGATAACTTAAGCGGTAGAGTCTAGATAAACATTTCCTAGTGTTTTCTTTTTTTCCTTTCTTTAAAGTAAGCAAGTCTATCTCAAGTTATAGGTCTTGCATTTCTCCTGTAAAATGATAACATGGCCTCCAAAGGCTATAAGCATTCTATCGTCTATGTTTAATTTCAATAGACATACTTAATGTTGCTCAGCAGTAACAGAGGGTCCAGGGAGGAGAGGGGTGAAGTACCCCTGATGCCTTATGATGCGAAATCCCAAGAGCATGTGGGATTAGCTTTCATCTTCCTACTCCTGATGAATGGTGGTAGCTTCCGTCAAGGTCAAAGAGCAAGCTCTGAATGTGGTCACAAAAAGCGAGAGCAGGAAAACAGCAGAGTGGATGCTGGTTTGGTGCCGCCAACTAATAAGTCCTCAGCAGATTCAAGATACCCTTGTGAAAATAATGAAGGGCCTGTGGCTCAGTGAGTAGGGTGCTGGCCCCATATGCTGGAGGTGGTGAGTTCAAACCCAGCCCTGGCCAAAAACTTCAAAAAAAAAAAAAAGAAAAGAATGAAGGGCAAAGGAACAGTGTGTTGAGATCTGGTTATTCCACAGTGAAGGAGCCATGAGACATGTGGGCTAGAGATCATATGGGTGCATGAATGTGTATGTAGATATAAGCAGAAAAAACACCCTTTTTTCCCCCTCAATACTCTTTATTTTCAAATTACCATTTAACAGGAGCTAAGACAGGGCTAAAACTTTTAATAAAAAAAGTACACGAGAATAAGAAAAATGAAAAGAAAATACTTTCATTTCAAATTATAGTTTGGTGTCTCACACTTTTTTTTTTCTGGTTTTGCTTTCATCCTTCTTTGGACATTGTCAGATTGACCCATCAAATGTAATGAACTATTTCTTTCTTTTTTTTTTTTTACAGGCGTTATACGGAGGGAGGAATTTTAGTAGTAATCCATTATAGTGGCACCAAATAGGTAGGTAGACAGCAAATAGGATCAGTTTAAATGTAATACAGCAACATTGCTCACCAGAAAAAAATTGTTCCATGAAAACTTAAAAATTCCCCTGATAGCTCAGAGGGATCTGTTTTGCTGATCTATATTTAATTACAACACAAGGTTAATCACTTCAATTAACCGAGTAATACATACCTTGTCTTTCCACTAAGAAAAAAACCTTTATCCCAATTTGGGGTTTTCTTAAGATTTCAAATGGTTAATTAATGTAATCATTTAATTTTAAAATAATATCTTTTTCTAGTATCTTATACAAAACTAGCACTGAATATGTTCTGAAATAGCATTTTTTTTAAGGAACTAATGCTTATTTGCTATATTAAATAAATACTACTGTGGGCACAAATATTTTTGCTCCTTAAGAGAATTTTTTAAAAAGTGTAATTCTCCAGCACTGAAAGTTTAAGCAGCATTTGCATTATAGACTAGTTCAAGTGGAGTAAAGTCTAAAAGAAAATACCACAGAGTGAATGTTAATATATTTATACATAGAGGCTAATACATTTTTCATTTAACTACAGAGTAGAAGCTGATACATTGTGTAGTGAAACTAATACATTTTTCATTACTTAAATGCACAGTAGATGGTTCCAGAGTTACTAATGAATTTACATGAGATCTTCCAAAGAACTCGGAAACAATTTAAAGCATTTCTCAACCACTATGTTTGTCTGCTCATGAAAAACAATGATTGTAAGGGAGAGGACATCATTTGTAGAGAGCAGGCAAGCATTTCTTTACCTACATTATCAACAATGTCGAAAGGTAATGGGACTTAAAGTGAAAAATACGCATTTTCACTATATTATTTTACTCTGAGTATCCCATTTCTTCCTTTCATTTCCTGAGACATGGCTAACAAATGCTTTTTTGCCCCCTTCTCCTTCCTAATGGGAGGTAGATTTTGAGGTCAAGAGCAAAAGACCAAGTGACTTTCTGAATTAACCTCATGCTAGCAGGGTTATTAATGCAGTGCTTCTGCTTCCTTAAAGATTTTAAAGGCTATAGACCACTGTGATTGCTGAGAGGATACTTTGGATCTAGCTGTTTTTATGATTACGTGATTGTCACTAATAAAATAGATATAAAAGATGTCTTTAGAAAAATATTCACCTAATTGAAAGATCAACTATTCTTTTCACAATGGATTTAGGCCTGAAATCAAGTTTGGCTTTCTGTATAAACACAAGAAATTGACATGTTTCTGGGCCTACTGTCCGCTAGGCTAAAATAGGGCAATGTGTTGACATCTCTGTGTATTTAATATGCACAGGAGTAAAATTTAATACTGAATGTATTTAATGAAGTGTGCTAAAGAGTTTTATGTGTTTATTTGATAAACTTTTTGATGAACCCACATCTAGCCAGCGGACAAGGGCTGATGCTCTGCACTCTGCACATTGGGGTGGGGGTGGCACTTACTTTGTATTCTATTGAACAGGGCTTCCAGATCTGAGCAATGTGGGGGCCTTGGTGGACTACAGCTAAGCTGTGCACATGACTGCATGCCTATGTCAAAATGGCTCACGATTTCACTACTTTCAATATTTCTTTGGATCATGGAAATAATAAATACAGAGAAAAATATTTTCAAAAAAATACTGGACATGAAAGCCAGACACTATACAGACAAATATATTTGTCACTTGAAGTTTTTCTGTCAACATCACCACATACTGATTGACCACTTAAACTGCCTGGTGGTTACAAGTGTTTGTGGTCTTTAAATCTTGGTTGTTTCATTCATAGGCAGGATGACCTTGGGCAATTTACTAAGCTTTCCTGCCTCTCAGCTTCATTACTCTAAAACAAAGAGAGTGATGATATATATACCTTGTGCAGTGTCAAGAGAATTATTAAGTGCAGAGTTCACATTACACGGCTGGCACATAGTACTAAAAACGTGTAAGATATTTGTTTCCACTTGGTACAATGTTTTGGTATCACTGGTGAATTTAACTTACTTGAGTTAAATCACACCCAAAGAGCTCATGGATAATCCTATTTAGAATTCTCTTAAGAGTTCACCATGCCACAGTGAACATTAGGAGAGAGGCACAAATGTGCAGCTTGACAGCTCTCAAATGCCATGTTGATTGTGATTCTGGCATATGAAAGGGCGTATTTTACATACAACATGGACCCTGGAGTAAAAAAAGTACTTTATCTAATGTTCAACTGAAAAGCAGCCACTTGTTCCAGTGTTACGGAGAAATTCAGAAGTGAAGGATTCACTGAAAAGTAATAAATAGGTCAGTCTCCAAAATGGCCTTGCCTAAAAGGTTTTGAAAAGGAACTTTGTCTCTGCACTGTTTGTAGAAACAAAACTCTAAATATGATATGAATGCATTGGGTGGTAAACTTCTCTGCTAAGCACCAGGGGAATTAAATGGTAAAATACAGCCTCTGACTTATATAAGACTGGAGATCAGGAAGGAAGTTATACGTTAACGCGGTTGCAGAGGAATAAAATGATTTTTAATATAGAACAAACCTTGTATTCTTACACACTTGATTTGAATTTTACTTTACCTAAGGCATCTTAGTTAACTTGATTTCTATTCCTTCAGATAAAAATAAAGAAATTCAAAATTAAGTTTACACAAGAAGCCCTTGGAATAGTGCCTGGTGCATTATCAAAATTATGATCATTAACACATGAAAAAACCTGTATAAAACCAGATGGTAGAGATGACTGAACACTTCTCAGGCTCTGTATGGTACTGGGAATGACCTTTGGGTTTTATATAATACATGGCAACTCTTAGGAAGTACAGGTGAACCTCTGTTAAGTTGACCACCCAAGGGACTGTAATAAACTGGTCAACATATGGAACTGGTCTTACTGTACTGATGCGTGCATGTCTGGTCTATGAAAATCAGGTCACCTTAAGGAAGTGGTCCACGTAGGGAGGTGGTCAGCCATGGAGGTTCTATGGTATTCTATTTTTCACTGAACTATGTGTTGTTTTTAATGTCATATTTGCTTTCTTCATAGTGCACATGAACATCTAGCTAATCTCTGGGGATCGTTAAAACATTTGTGAGGTTCACTAACAACAGCAATCTGCTAACTGCTTATTGCTATTACATAATAAATGAAGTCTATCAAAACTAAGTATTCATCACCATAACCCATTATACTCTGTGGATTTTAACCTTAGAGTAACTGCTTGCAATTTTTCCCCCCTCAGGCTAATTTCCTGACCTAGTAACCTTGCTTCCTAGCGGTCAGAAATAACAAAGGTGGAAATAAAGCACCAAGAGCTGCATCGGGCCCATTACTCTTAGAAAATGTTGTCAAGACTTAATTTCTGGAGAAGTGATGAGAAGCTTGACTTTGTAATATCGCTACTCCCACATCCGCCAATGTGGTTGAAATCTGATAGGAATGCAAACAAAACCTCTTGTAACTTGGGCAGGCAGTAATAAATAAGCGATGTATAGATAAGATGGAAGTAAAATGTGCTATATTTGAGTGAACTTGAAAATTTGCTTCTTCAAGTACAGAGAATGATTGTCTTCACTCGGGTAAATCTTTGAGTAAATTTAGTAAGACTTGTGTATTAGGAATATACAATTTTAAAGTTTATAGCTTTTTTTTTAAATGAGAAGTTTCTCAAAAAATCAAAAAATTTCCAGTATTTTACTAAACATAAAGATATATATACACACATTCTCTCTCCTATATAGATGGATGATATACTAATTTCTCTCAAATTGTGTCATTTAAGAGAAAAAGATTTAATAATATTAAGTTATAGTTTCTCAGGATTATTTATGATTGATAGAGTAATAGGAGGATTATTCGGGGGCTATCACATAAATAGAAAAGTATACAGCAGAGGTCGGCAGACTTTTTCCTTAGAGTAATTATGTTTTTATAGATAGTAAATGTTTTAGTAACAGAGATACATAGATTATAAATATTTTAGGCTGATATGGTCATTTTTGCTCTTTGCAACTTCTCAATTTTGCCATTGTAGTATGATAAAACACTCATAAAAAACACATAAGCTAAATAATATGGCAATAAACTTTATAAAAACAGATGGAGGGGCAAGTTTTTGGCTCCAGGTAAACAGAAAAGATAACTTGGTGGAAGATGACTGTTATCTCAAAGAGAAACAGAAAGAAAACCTTCAAATTGAGTTTCTGGGGCAAGTTATAGGAGAAATGTCCATTGGATTAATATTAGTTTGTGGCCTAAGTGATCACAGAGTATCATAACCTCTAATAATCCAGAAGTTTCCTCTTTAGGAAAACCAAAATAACACAGCCTCAGCTAAAGCAGCCATCACACATGAGTCAACCAATTTCAGGTATGATAAAATCTAGAGGCATGCTTCAGGAAATCTTAGAGGCCTACAGAGGAACCATAAACTGTGTCAAAACAAGAGGGCTGGTTCCAGAACCTGGGCTTTCTATATTCTCACAAAATCACAAAGCATGTTGCCAAGCCTCTAAGCTGGTGCACTCCCAGCAAGGACCAGAAGTCATTCTGTGAACCTGGCTGAAAGCTGTTTTTTTGTTTTGTTTATAAGATAGAGTCTCACTTTGTAGCTCCCAGTACAGTGCTGCGCTGTGATAGCTCACAGCAACCTCAGACTGGGCTCAAGAGATTCTCTTGCCTCAGCTTTCTGAGTACCTGGGACTACAGATGCCCACCATGAAGCCCAGCTGTTTTTAGAGCCAGGGTCTCGCTCTGGCTCAGGCTGGTCTCAAACTCATGAGCTTAGGCTTAGGCCTCCACTACCTACCTAGGCCTCCCAGAATGCTGGGATTACAGGCGTGAGCCACTGCAATCATGGCCTTTGGCTCCACATTTTTCATTTTAAAAATCGATAATATAATCCAGAAACCAAGAAGTGATCATCAGACCTTGGGAAATGGGGCATTGTTGGGAAATGGGGAAAATGTTTACTTTAAAATCAGAAGCAGCATTGGTCTGCTTGGGCTGCCATAGGAAAAATACCATCAGCTGAGTGGCTTAAGTAAGAGAGATTTATTTTCCCACAGTTCTGGAGGATGGAAGTCCAAGACTGAGGTGCCTGCAGGGGTGGTTTCAAGCGAGGGCTCTCTTCTTGGCTTGCCCATGACCCCTTCTCTGCAGGTCCTCACAGGGCCCCTTCTCTGTATGTGCCCCTGGCTCTCTTCCTCTCATTATAAGGAAGGACACAGTCCTTCAGGATTGGGGCCACACCCTTATGACCTCATTTAACCTGAATTATCTCTTTAAGGCCATCTCAAAATACATAGTCATATTAGGGGTTAAGGCTTCAATTTCGGGGGAACACAATTCGGTCCATTACACTTATCCATTTACGTTTTCTTAAAATACAATTTCAGTATAGCCACTGATAACTGACCAAATTAAATTATTCTGAAGGTCTGTGTTTAATAGCAGTTCTATTCTGAATCGGACAGGCATTCTAATCTATTTGCCACACCATTGGGAAAGCTTTTCTTAGAAAAATCATCTCATGTGTTTCCAAAGAAAATTTTTGGTTATGTTCAGGTTCAGAAAAAGTATTTGTGTTTAAAAAAACAAAACAAAAAATTTTTTTTTCGATATGTCCAGTTCTGAATTATCCCAAGAGTAGGTTTCTTTCAATAAGACAGAAGTTACTGCTGTCTACAAATCAGACATGGAACTACAGTTTGAAGGATGTTCAACTGATTTTTGGAGATTCAGGTCTGATTTATTTCCAATTTGGGAGAACAGAGAGCTTTGCTTTCATTTCACTGGCACTGATAAAGGAAACTAGGAAAAAAAATCCCACTTCATCACTGTCTACTGATGGCAATCAGAAAAATTTGGAAATCTTTTCTCAGTAGTCACTTAGATTGGCACAAAACTACATTGGATATCCATTTCACTCTATCCAGAGTGGAAAATCTTCTCATAAATCAAACCCATTTAAGACATTTACCTTGCCCAAGATCAGAGCATTGTGGAATAAGCGAAGTTGGTCTCTGGAGCCATTTCTCTTGTTTTATTTTTGTTGTTTTTCAGACAGAGTCTCACTCTGACACCCTGGTTGGTGTCAGCCTAGCTCACAGCAATCTCAGCATCCTGGATTCTAGTGATCCTTTTGCCTCAGCCTCCTGAGTATGTGACTACAGGCACCCGCCACAATGCCCAGCAAATTTTCTTATTTTATAGTAGAGAAGGAGTCCCACTCTTGCTCAGGTTGGTCTCGAACTCCTGAGCTCAAGGGATCCTCCCTCCTCAGCCTTCCAGAGTGTTAGGGTTATAGGCATAAGCCACTATGCTGAACTTTAATAAATAATTGTTGCTTTACTCTAATAAAATAATTTCTGCTAAAAGGGGCACTAATCAAAACTATTCTAATATTCTGAGCCTTCTTTATGTTTTAGAAGGGAGTACTAGAGGAAGAAATGTGTTAACCAATGGAAGGAGAGGCAACTGATGGAGTGTAAGGCACTCACTAGGGCAAAAAAAGAAAAAACTTCTAGTGACAAAGGCCATTTCAGCCACCTCTCGAGTTATACTATGAAGCACAGACCTCATCAATTTTTTATAGAGAAATGTCTCTGCCTGGCTGATTCAACAGTGGCAGAAAACCTGATGATTAAACTAAAACTAAATTGGTATCTTTCAATAAAATCTCCAAATTGTTAATCAATCTATAAATAATCCCCAAATTCTTATTATTAGTAAACTTTAATGCATTTGTGAAAAATGAAAAAAAAAAAAAGACAACTAATGGTAACATCACTCATACACATGATAGAACTCTGTTAATAAAGTCTATTGCTACCTTAAAATTAGTGGATTAAAGGACAAAGATTAAACATATCTTAGATAAATGGAAGCTTAATGAAATCATCTGCCACAAAATAAACATAACTTGCAAGAAAGAATTAATAGGATCCAAGTCATAACTAAGAACCTTCTAACTTAATGCAAAATCCATTTTAAAAACTACTGACTACATGTGAATACTATAAAAAGAGGTGCTCACAACAGAAAGATGCAATATACATAGTTCTTGCCATCAAAGTAGACGTAGATCAACAAAAATCATTCTACAGCAAAGACATTTGCACCAGAATGTTTATTGCAGCCCAATTCATAATAGCCAAGACATGGAAACAGCACAAGTACCATCAACCCATGCATGGATTAACAACTGCAGTATTTGCACACCATGGAATACTATGCAGCCATAAAAAGATGGAGACTTCACATCTTTTATTTTCCTGGGTGGAGTTGGAACATATTCTTCTTAGTAAAGTATTTCAAGGATGGAAAAAGAAAATGTCCAATGTACTCAATACTGTCATGAAACCAATATATAATCACTTACACATTCTTATGATAAAACACAAATCCAGCAAGAAGAAGGGAAGTAGGGAGAGCGAGTGGAGGGCTGGGGGGGGGGGTTTGGAATCTTACCTAATGTGCACAATGCCAGGGGACATTTAAAAACAACTAAGAGTAAATTAGGAATGTCTTACCACAAAACAATAAAATAAATATGTATGACTTACACACACACACAAAATAGGGTGCCCAACTCGTCCCTCCTGTGTGGATCTTGGTTTTAGAATAAAAGTACTGCATCGCAGGAAAACTCCCAGCCTGAGCCAAACCAGGATATTCCACACCTCAACTTCAGAGTAGTGAGAAGATGGGCACAGATTACAGAAGTAGGTAAGTAACATGGAGAGTGGGAGCCAAGTGTAGACTGAGTGTGGGCAAACTGAATACCAGTATTACAAAATGAGACCCACATAGGCTTCCATGTGTCACCTGCAATTACACCCCTGTGACACACTAAGATTGAGAGAGACAGTCCAGATGCAGAAGCCCAGACTCAATGCAACTTCCTTCTTGGAGCAACTTTTGTATCTCTAGCCTCTAGTACTTTTGAGTAAGAAAACAGTGACCCAGACTCTTTAAGTTAAATTAGAGGTGAATGCCACAGGAACATTCAACTTTTATTAGCTGAGGATTATGTCTAAATATTCTGGGTAATCATAAGCAATTTTCTGTTTTTTTCCCCACAATGTAGCCAGAGATTTAAAATGTAAAAATAACCGCTTTCAAGCCAAGACAACTCTTTCGTCTTTTCTTAGCTCATAATTTTCCTTCTTAAATGACATGAAGTGGTTTTATTTGATCCATTTTCCATTTTACTGCCAGGAAATATAGAATGTGGAATTTTTTTTTAATATACATAAGACACAAAGCACTGCAATAAGGAAAAAGCTTAACAGGTTTAATTATGATAAAATTAAGAACTGCTGTTCTTCAAAAGGCTCCAAATGAAAGTGAAAAGGCCCGCAAGAAATGGGGAAAAGATAATATACAACACACAGAACAAAGGATGGTGTCCAGAATACACAGAACTTTTCTAAATTAAGAGGAATACAAATGATCCTGAAGAAAAATGTCAAATGATATTAACAGTCAATTGCAGAAGAGAATTCCCGCTCCCTTGGGGTAGATACTCCCATTGGAGTACCTATCAAGAGTTGTCTTGGCTCGATAGATACATTTCCTTAGAAAAGTATCCTTCTGTCAAAAAGGCACCCACACTCAAATGTTTATTGCAGCACAATTCACAACTGCAAAGATGTACAATCAACCCATGTGGCCATCAGTGCATGAGTAGATTAATAAAATATGGAGTGCATATACCATGGAGTACTACTCAATCATAAAAAGAATGAATTCATGCCATTCGCAACAATTTGGATAAAACTGGAGACCATTCTCCTAAGTGAAGTATCTCAAGATTGGAAAAACAAACACCATATGGACTATTATTAAACTTGAACTAACTGACAAGCACACGTGTGTACAGTGGGGAGTAAAACTCAGTGAAAATCAGGCGGAGGGGATGGGCAGAAAGAGAAGAGCAAAAACCTACCTAGTGGGTACCACGAACACTATTTGGGTGATGGGCACACCTGCGGCTGTGATTCAAGCATTATAAAAGTGATCCATGTAACCAAAAACATTATTACCCTCTTAATATTCTGAAATAAAGGCGCAAATAAAAATTGCAAAATTTAAAAGCATTTTGAGATACCATTACAAATTTAACAAATCATCAAACAGGCAAACATCTGATGCACATCAATTGTTGTCAAAAATGTGAAGGAATTGAAATAATGAGATGCTTCTATAGTTAGTAGAAATGCAAATTAGAACTAATTGAAAACAATTAGTATTGCTGATGAAGTTTAAGATGCAAAGACTTCATGACTCAATAACTACATTTCTTAGAATCAGGTACAGCAGGAGATGTAAACATATTCACAGCACTTATGGATAGCAGAAAAAAAAAGGCTGTGAGTAGTACATGGATAACAAATTCTGGTATACTCATTCAAAGAACAACAATAAAAAAGTGAAAATAAAATATACTGATTAGATATGGCTAGTTGTAGCAGCATGGATCAATCTTAGAAACTTAAATGGAATAAAAAAAAACTCGTCAAAAGTTTCAGCATAACTCCATTCAGACAAAGTTCCTATTTGGACATATGTGTGGTAAAAACATAGAAGCAAACCAAATAATTAACGCAAAATTTAGAGCCGGGCACTGTGACTATGACCTGTAATTCCAGCACTTGGTGAGGTGGAGGTGGGTGGATTGCTTGAGCTTGAAGTTTGAGACCAGCCTGATCAAGAGCAAGACTCTGTTTCTATTAAAAATAGAAAAACTGAGGCAAGAGAACTGCTTGAGCCCAAGAGTTTGAGGTTGGTGTGAGCTGTGATGATGCCATGGCACTCTACCCAGGGCGACAGAATGAGATTCTGTCTCAAAAAACAAAAACCCCACAAAATTTAGGACAGTGGTTATGTCTGAGGAGAAAGAAGACATTAGTATCATAGAGGAACATTATGGAAATTTCAAGGTAATGATAGTTTGCTTAAACTGCCATATGCATACTTTATAAGTATTCTTATATATGGATCCAATATTTAATGAAAAACATTTAAAATAGAATATATAAGCCATCCTATGAGGTAAGTACCAGGATGGTCAGGATCATAGATAGGTGTCTGCTCTTGTGGCATTCTGGGGAAGGAGTGTGGGTTTTTAGGATCTACTATATTTTTGGAGAATAAAGATGGTGCTGGGCCATGATTCTTATTAAGCACAAAGTTATAGTATGTACTGAAAACAATATGGCAATTGTGTATAAGCACCTACTGCGTGTTTATACTGCTTTAAGTGCTTTATTATTTCATTTAGCCCTAACCAGAACCCTGCAAGGTAGTTACTATTATTTTTTCCCATTTTTATAGATGAGTAAACTAATGATTGAGGAGGTAAAATAATATATCCAGTATCACACTACTGATTAAGTAGTAGCTATAACGGAGAACCAGAAATTCCAATTAAGAGCCAGAGGTCTTAATCTCAATGCAAACTCCATCTGTATGATAAAGTAAAGAGAACAGGGAGCTGGATTAGCACTGACTAGTCTAAAAATCATACCATGGTCCCATGTTAGCTTCTGGGTTGCAAGATTTGACAAGCAGGAGGTAAGGCATAGCTCCCCAAATAAATTTTTATTCATGGTGGATGCCAACTTGTGGCAACATGTATTATAGTGAATACATCAAAATGGAAAATTCTCTCCCTCAAGCAATTTTTTTAAATTATAGCCTTAAAAAGCTGGATCTCATCTAACATTAAAAACAACATCAACTAAAAGAGTTCATAGCTTTTTTTTTGTTCCTTGGACCCCTTTGGTGCTCTGGTAAAATCTATAGATGCTTTTTCAACATAATAATTTTTAGTGCATAAAATAAAATACACAGAATTACAAGTGAAACCATTTGTACTGAAGTAAAATTATAGGAATATATTTAAATTCTGTAATAAAGTCATATATATGCTTCTAGTGCTAAGTGTAATAACTACTAAAATTTCAAGGTAGTAACTGTCATAAATACAATTTGAGATTTTTTTATAACTGTAATATTTGAATAAATCAGTGACTTTTACTAGTAATAAGGCTACTATAACTGATCATAATTCTGTATTTCCTTCGTAATTGAGGGAACTATTAAATTTTAGTTAATGGTTATAAACGTGCACATTTTCTGTTTCTTTTTCCTGTCTGTGAACCTTGGTTAAGAAACTCTGATATACTATATTTTATTTTGCTTCTCCAAGTTCACCTCCCTATGACTGATCTGGTTTTCCCAGTCAGGAGACACTGTCCGTTTCTCTTTACTGTTTCATTCAGGCTGAGACAGATCCTATTGTTTTTGACTCTGTATACCAAAGTCTTTATGATGCATCCGAGCTACCAAAATACTGCAGGAGTGTCCAAGCTTGCCCTTTCACCAGGGAACAGTTTTATGATTTATCATTCACGCCACACAGCCCTCTCTCCTAATATATAAGTTTGACAAAAGGCAGAACACTTTGGGAACTAGCATTCATCATAATTGTTTGCACAAACCTGATTATGTTTACCTATCGTCTGACCTTCCCACCCCCCGTCTGTCTAGATTCCACCAGTAAGCTCCACGGTAACAGCTAAATATCATCCCAGAGCCTTGGTAAAACTAAGGATGAATAGCGTACCACCAGAATATCTGTGCAGTGATCCATAAGACTCAGAAATGATTGCTGAGCTCTGGGACGAAAAGCTAAAATGACAAAAACATATGGACCATGAATGGGCAAAACAAGAGGGTACAAAACCAGGAAAGAAAACATGAGAATAAAAAATGGAAATAAAAGAGAATTAGTCTCAATAAAGGACCCTTTAAGAAGCTAATTTTCAGTGTTTCTAGGCCCACCAGAATCCCACCCTTGAATAAGGTGAAGATGAAGGGATTTTGTCATATTTGGATGAACAGCAAAGTAGTTTTCTATAATGCTAAGCACATTTATCAAGGTACAGGTGAATATGCCCGCCAAAACACAGCATGGATCTCTAATGTCATCCATTCCTTTGCTGGGAACTCCTTGATAGCCATAGAAAAACTACTTTACTATGTGTCCAGAGTATGTGCAGAGTTAACACTGGGCTAAAAAGGAAAAGTGGCTACATGCCCTGCTCAGTCATCTGACCTACTTTTCACAAAAGGACATCTATTCCTTAAGAGGACTGGCTTTGGAGTCAGTCAGTATCAATCTCCAATCCCAGCTTTTCCACACAATCTGTGTGATTTCATGTGAGATATATACCCCTCTGAGCTTCTGTTACTTCATCTATGAATGGATATATTAACACATCCTGATAACATCCTGATATGGCTGTTTTAGAATAGGCTAAGAAAATATATATTAAGAAAATGTATATTAGCAACTTCTCAGGCCAGGCGTGGTGGATCATGCCTGTAATTCTAGCACTTTGGGAGGCCAAGGCAAATGGTCTGAGTTTAGGAGTTCGAGACCAGCCTGAGCAAGAGCAAGACTCTCTACTAAAAATAGAGAAAAGTAGGTACCCTTAGTCTCAGCTAATCAGAAGTCTGAGGCAAGATTTTGTGGTTGCTGTGAGCTCATCACACTCTAGCACTCCAACCAGGGAGACAGAGTAAGACTCTGTCTTAAAAAAATAAAACAAACAACAACAAAAACAAACACCCAAAATCTTCTCAAAGGGTCTGGCACACAAAAATGTTAAATAAATAACTATTTATTATTTCTCCATGATTATCCAGACATTCTAGATTTTTCAACCATCTCTGCTTCAAAACTTGCTCATCTTACTTCTACACCACTTCTATACTCTCAGAACCATTCTTTCAGATATAAAACTAACAAATGGTCTTTCCAATATGATAAACCATACTAACTTCATTTCTTCAACTGTCTTATCCCTCTACAATACCCATAACAGGCCATTCGCCAACTGTATAAAGACTCTTAGTTATGGAGAGCTAATCTCAGTAATTCTTCATTGAGCAACTACTTCATTCATCCTTAGTATTTAGTATCATATTTATGGCAATCAACTTGGACAGAGAGTATTCTTTATCTTCTTGTCTAATGCAGACTTGTCTAACTCCCCATTAGAGTTATTCTTTCCACCAAAAGGTAATAAATAATTAATATTTAACCTCCTCCTACTGTGACAGTGAACATGGAAGACACAATAAAAAGCAGAACCCTAAAATAGCAAAGCAAAGGACACATACACAGAACAAGGTTAGACTGAGAGAAAAGGAACGTTTCCTAACAATTAAGAGTGTAGATGGAACTGAAATTGCCTCAGCAAACTGTCCGGCATGTGAACGTCCTGAATTTAAACACAGAGCAAGGTTGCAATTCTGCAGCGTGAAGAGTCTGGATATCAAAAAGCAATGTGACAGGATATAATGGTGTGTTCCATGTATCATGTGAGAGATATAAAGGGTGCCAGAGAGGACATCATTCTTCTGAGAACTTAAATCTGAATTGAATCAGAATGGGTATTACTCTCTGGGCCTTATATATACTTAAGGCTTTCACACATTATTCTGTTCAAGGTGATTACTGTCCCAACCCATTAAAAAGTGTGTTGCTTATCACTATACAAATTAAAAGCATATATATAGTATTTGGTTTTAATTCCAAGGGGGTTCATTAAGTCATTCTCCCCTTATAATTTTGGTGTCTTTATAAAATACAAGCATAGACCTCTCCAAGTGTTATCATAAACAATTGCCGCGACGGGGTGGAACAACACCTCTGACAATTGGGATCAAAATTCTGTTCAGGAGGTTAGGCAGAAAGGAAAGTTCCCTTCCAGAATGTATTCAGGCAGATTCAGTCAAGATCAGCGGCTCTCAACCTGTGGGTCACAATCAATGAAAATACATCCTGCCTATCAGATATTTACATCATGATTCAAAACAGTAGCAAAATTATAGTTATGAAGTAGCAATGGAAATAATTTTATGGTTGGGGGTCACCACAACATGAGGGTCGCAGTATTAGGAAGGTTGCGACCCACTGGTCTAGATTCTGCTGCATGTTATGTTTTACACACATGACTGATAAGGAGGTAAGGAGGAAGCTGAGGATGAATCTAGAACTTTCTCTGTATCTAAGAACACTCCAAGGTTGTTCCAGGAGTTTTCTCATTTAATCTTCCAAACAACCTTATAAGGCAGGTATTATTGTTACTGTTTCATTTTAAAAAGGAGGAAATTAAGATTTGGTGAGGTACACCGAATTCCACGATCACCAAATTTCAAATCTTCATATTTCATTTTTAGGTTTGTGTGTCTTCAGACACGGACTCCTTTTGTTTAACACTCAGGAAAGGGTCCAAAAGCAAAAATCATGCCTCATCCATCTTCCTTTTTTTAACAGAGGCATTCTGGAATTAGAATGCCTTATTTCAAAGGACACTACTGGGGTAGGAGGAGTATTATAGAATCTAGTGATATGCATATTTCTGTGTAAATGAGGTTTTCAAATTTTCTAAAATCCTATTTATCCCATGAACAAAGACATTCTTATGTAAACAGGTTCTCACTTAAATCCAAGCAATTATAAGGGATTAAATTCAACCTGTAACTATGTTTATTTTATACGGCTAAATATTTTATGAGTAGAATCAAAGTAGGAGGATGATACTTTTTTCTCCCCATTTTCTTATGACTTAGATTTCCTAGGGTCCTTAATAAATGTATGCCTATCCTAAGTTCATAACCACCTTCTTCTTCACCAAAGCTGCTCAGCTAAGGTCATGTTAAGTGAGAAGTAAAATGTGATTTCATGTGGCTATGGCATTGCCCTTCTTTCAATTCTTTAACCTTGATATAATCTAATGAATGACTGGCTCACTTCCAATTTTTACAGCTTCCCAGGGCCTGGGACAGATTATGTGTCACTATTTGGGTAGACATTTGGAAAGACACTACTTTATTCCAGGAAAAAACAAAAGCACCAGGAACAAAACAAAGCACAGTCTTTTATCTTGGAAACAACAGGCTCCAGAACTGAAAGGGTTAAAGCCATGGCTCCGAGAATCACTGAAGAAAATGAAGGCACAGCAATAAAGGCTCTGCGATGTTCTGTGGACAGAGAAGATGTAAGTAGTTGCACCCTTGCTAGTCTGTGTTGTGTTATTAGTGACTCTGATCAATACAAAAAACATTTCAAGGAAAAATTGCTTGTTGCTTCATGTGTTCTTCATCAGGCAAATAAAAAGCCTTCTCCCTAAGGATGTAAAAAGGAGTCCTAAAACGTGCAGTGTGATATCCTAGCACTAAAGTCTACAGGACTTGCCCCTTCTCTCATTACTTAACTGAATAGTTTTCTTGTTGTCCATCATTTTAAAACTGTGATCCAATAGCCACCCTTTGTCTCTGATAAACAAGTTTGAAAGACTTTAAGAAACAATAAATAAAGGCATATGTGGATGCTGTGTCTGTTTCCCCCATAGATGAAAATGTTATGAACCTATCTGAAAATATTACTCTCTAAGTGATTTCTACGTTGCTACCAGGAGAAACACGTTACTGGTGTTTTACTTATAATTCAGCTGGTAGCAAGGGTCAAGAACAGAATTTCACTTATTACATTTGATCCTGATGACAGCTGTTTTGGGAAACATAACATTTTCTCTTTTTTTATACTTTACTTCTGCACTTAAATATGACAGTGTGTAGCCTAACTGATCCTGAAGATACAAAGATAAAATAAGACATGATCTCTGCTTACACCTAATGGGGAGATAGTCAAGTACACAAAATGGACCAATATAAATACCTGTTCCATAAAGTTGTAAAAATTAAATTAATACATATATACATATATGTACTCATTAAATTTTTACTACTTAGGAGTATTTATATTGGATATACTGTATCTAGCCCCTATATGTGTGTATGTGTTTATATATCCTATATATATGCTTACATACATGTGTTCTAACACTGTATGTTCATTGCTTTAAACACTGTTCTAAATGTGTAGATAGTGCTTAGAACAGTTCCCAGCAAATTCACAGAAAATAATGCCTGCTGTTTTGCTTAATATCTGTTACTTCTATTCAACAAGTGACGATCCATCACTTTAAAACATAAAATAGTTTCTTGTAATGTGTATTATACAACAAGTATTTTTGATATACATGTTTATCTACATCTCAAGCATAAATGTTCATTTCCTATGCAACTTTCTGAAAATGACAACATCTTGCACAGATACTATAACTAAGAAGAAGTAGGAACATTATCTTTTTTTTTTTTTTATTGAATCATAGTTGTGTACATTAGTTCAACCATGGGGTACAGTGTGGGGGCTTCACATGCAATCTGAGATATTTTATCAACCTGATTGACATACCATTCATGATATTTTCTCGTTTACTGTATG
>CAUYON010025642.1:0-15595 GCA_963573935.1 Arctocebus calabarensis | reverse complement strand
ATTTTACTTTGTTTCTCAGATCTTTGAGGGCTGCAATTTCTTGCCTCAATGTGTCCAAATCTTTGGTCCTTTGGTCTTTGAATTCCTTGACTTCTTGAGACAATTTTTGAAATGCACCCAGAATTTCTAAATCCAACTTTTCCTCTATTTTATTAATCTTGTTTGCAATCCAAATTCTGAATTCAATTTCTAGACATTTCAGCCATCTGTTTATGCATAGGATCCTCACTTGTGTCCACCAGATTATTCCTTGAGGGGGTTGACCTAGTCTGTTTGATCATATTTCCAGAGCTTTTCCATTGATTCCACCCCATGATTAATTTTACACCATTTGGCTAGATGAGTAGGTAAGGACAATTTGGGCTGGGAGTTCTAGGAGTAGTGATTGACCAGTTCTTTGCTTAAAAGCTTGGACTGGCATCTGTACCTTTCCCCCTAGAGCTTTGCCACTGCTTGTGAAACTGGGGACCTTCTTGGTGTGGGGGGGTAAGTGGCTCTGTCTTATTTTCAGCTGGTCTTTGTCTTACCCTAGAGAATCTGTTACTCTGGGTTGAAATCTGAGCTGTGAAGGAATACCAGAGTTAAGTCACCGCATCCCCCACAGGCAACAATTGAAAAAGCCAAATCAAACCTTCCCACTACCACACAACCAGGGTACCACTTTGGAAAGTCCTCGGGTGATTAGCCCAACTGAAGAGGTCCTAATGAATTGTCCTAACCAGCACTTATCTCAAAGGGAAGAGTTAAAAATGTCTCTGGCAACTACTTAGCAGGGATCTGCTGGAAGCTCTTGTATAATTCACTTCGATGCTCTGTGAGCTCAAGAGGGCACCCCCTCAGCAAGTAAATTAGTCTGGGAAGGTTGATGTGTCCTTCCCAACCTTGCCCCTCTGTCACACCCAGTCGGTGATAACAGTTGTGATCCAGTTTCCTCCAATGAGCAGATGCTCCAGAGGTCTGCGCCTGCCTGGGTCACAGTGAGGTCTGTGGCTCCACAACCAGTCCACTACTCCCTGTCACTTTTTGGCAGGGGGAGGTGAGGCCTGACAACCTGGGTACTTAACAGGGCCTGGGCTGATTCACTCAGTTCCATCCCTGTCCCTGATTGATGTTGTTGCTGGAACAGAACAAATTCGCAGAATTTATTTCTGTCAAGACTATTTTCCCTTATCAGACTGGGGCTGCAAATGGGTTTTACTCAGTCTGTGAGTTTCAGCCCTTTGTCTCAGCTTTCACACCCTGAGGGCCAGGTTAAGCAAAGCAACCCCTCCCTGCACTCTGTCTCAGTGGGTACTGCCTCAGGCAAATCCTTCATGTGCCTTGGTTGCCATCTGTTCTGCACCGGAGAAGCCGACTGCCTCCCGTCACCCAGAAGACTTGGAGTGTCTCCTCAAAACATCCCCAGGGGTGAAGCTCTCCAGCAAATGTTCCCAGAGCTGGTCTCATCTCATGCCTCAGGAGACCTTCCCACCAGCCAGGTCTCTCGGCTCACTCCCCTGTCACCACTCCGAGCCAGAAAACCAGCACAGTTTAACAACAGTCTGTGCCCATCCACACCCCTCAAGAAAGTCTCCACGAATCTGGCTTCTGTGGGGAACAGGCCCCCAGACCTCGGGGTGAGAGTGGAGGGGAACACCAGGAACTCCAACTTGTAGGTAGAGAGTATATGCAGTTTTATGCCTGGCTGGAGAGCGCTGAGTCACCCTAGTAGGGGAAGGAGGTCTGGTTTTTAGAGGGTCTCTCCTGTGGGCTAGAGTGAGAAGACATCTGAACTCTGCTCACTTGTTTGTATGGAAGTATGGAGTATACTGTGAACCTCTCTCACGGGGGAGGGGACTCCCGTCCTCTTGGTGATTTGCTCTGTACCTTTCTGTTTGTGTCCTCGGGGTCTCAGGTCACCCCAGCAGGGTTGATGTGTGCTCTTCGACCTTTTCTTTTGGCTCAGATTCAAACCATCGGCTTTCTTGCTGAGTTTCTGTCCTTTAGCTCTCCTTCTGGATGGGAACCTCTGCGGAAAGCTGGGTACAGATCAACATCTTGGCTCCTCCCCTTAACAGTTCATTTTATGAAATCTTTTCTTTCAGTTAAATCATAAGCAGGATAGTTTTCATAGACCTTTTTGCAAATTTGCTTCATTGTAACTTCGTCCAAATTAGCACTGGCCAATAATTTCTTTACTGTTTCCTCTAACTCTTCATCTGTAGGGGGTTTCTTCAATTTCTTAATTAAAGGTTCATCATCTGAACTATCTTCAGACTCACTTTCTTTTTTGCAACTGCTTTGATTCTTCTTGATGGTGCTGCTATCTGCCTTCTTAATATTAGCACTTTTTACAGATTTTTTACTTTTAGAAGTAGCTTTCTGTTTAGGCTTTTCTCTTTTAGATGTCTTTTTTTGTGGCTCCTTTCACTCTCTTTATCTTCATCATCTGAGGACTCTTCCTTGTTTTTCTTTTCATCTTCATCACTACTAGATTCATCTAATAGAACTTCAGGACATTTGGTTTGATGTTTTCATAGATTTTGGCAGTGGTTTGCCAGATGGCTTTAGATGCATTAAGAAATTCAAGATTCTCTTCACTAATTCACTATTTACACCCAATCTCTCCAAATCAAGAACCTCACAGATGCTCTTTAACATGGCATTTCTAATTTTTTTCAACATTTCTTCCTTCTTTTTATACTGAGTACTTCCTTTTTCAAATGGAAAAACCACTGAATTGACCCACATTCTTCTTTAATGAGTACACTTGTGCCTGGCCTGTTGTAAAGCAGTTTATGTGATTTCTAAGCTCATCTGTTTTCTTCTTACTGAGAAAAATATGTATCCTCTCAATTTCACGAAGATTCTGCCCCCTTTCCTTGTGCAATTGTAAATGGCTCTCTTTGTAAGGAAGAGACTTGCATGGTCAACCTTTCTATTTTTTTCTCTTCCCTCTTGCCTTCCACGGTGAGACTCTTTTCTTTTTCCTCCTCCTCCTGGTCCTCCTCGTCCTCTTCATCACTCTTCTCTTGTGGGCCAGGCATTTCGGGCTCCTTCTCCGACGCGGGCTTGGCGGGGGTTTCCTCTCCCTCTGCAGCAGGGGCTGAGGAAGACACTGTGGACCACAGGTCCCAGCCGCCAGGGGCCTGGCATGCAAGGGAATAAAGAGACTCCAGGAGGTGGTGGCAGCCGACGCTGAGGAGAAGGCGCAGACCGCTGTCTGGTGTATGGTTCTTGGTCCTTAAATCAATAGAAATTTGCAGGCAACTGAAAAAGAAATTTATAAAGGCAAGGCTTTGCAGGAACTTTCATTTGAACAAAGGGGAGACAGTGCTGGTTAAGAAGCAATCAAACTGGCTCTCTGAACAAAGGACTGAGGAACTTTTAAAGGGGAGTGAGAGAGAGAAAGTTTAATAGAAGTATTGAAATTATAGCAAGTAGAGGCAAAGTTTTGGTAGCAGCTGCCCATCTGGTGGTGATGCTTCTCTATAGTAATGTACATCACACAGCTCATGGGCATGGTGAGGTAACTTGGGCAGAGAGGTAACTTGCTTGGGCATGATTTTTATCATTAAAATGAAGGGAAAGGTCTATGAGCTAACTACCTTGGTCTTTCTTTGTCTTGGCAGTAACCAGTTCGTTTTGGCTTTAACTGGGGTATGTGTACTTCTGCTCCAGCAGTTGCCAAGTCCTGCTAAAAGAAGCAGAACTACTTTCTATTGAAGTTGGGAGTTAATCATTTTTGAAGCTTTTCTTCAGTATTGTAAGCTGACTTGTTTTGGCTCAAGGCTCAGGCAGGTGGCCAGAGTCCACTTCTTATATTATCTCATACTCACCACCACTCAAAGTCAGATTTCTAGGCTTATTCTTTTTCATAACACATAACCGTCTATATCCAGTCATTGAAAACATTGTATCAATGTTACTTTCTAAATATCTTCCTATTTTGCCTACTTCTATTTCCATTGCTACTACCTCTAATTTATAACATTATCTCTCACTGAAATTACTGTAGTGTCTTCTAATTTTTCTTTTACCCTACAGTCTTGTTCTGAGTCTTTCTGTTTTTAAAAGCTAGGAGCAAGACTGACCCCTGTAGAAGCAAAATCTTCAATTTTACACCAATAATTCACACTTTGCCTTCTTAAAATGCATAAGCTCCTTAACATCTCTCATCCAACCATAAAGGAAACATAAAATTCTCAGAACCCTCAAAAATCATTATGCCAAAGTAAGAACTGAGCCTGGGAGATGAGTTCCACAAGCACTGCCATTGTCTCTCCAAACTTAACTCCTCAGTGAGAGAGTCACAGAGGGTTTTTTTTATTAATAGAAATTGGTGACTGGCTTGCATAAATACTAAGCAGATTTTTATTGAACAGATTAAGAGAGAAAGAATGGAAATCTAGCAAAGGTGGCCCTGTTATACAGATCATTCTTAAGGAGACAGCCTTCTGGGAGAAGAGTTGGTAGATGTTCTTACATAAACAATGTAATGACTTTGTGCCGTTATTTGAGAAGCTAAGGATTGATGTTGGAGATTTCTTAGTTTATAGTCAGATAATATCATATCAACAAATTTTTCTTTGGGATATTGCCATTTTAGAAAGATCAAATTAGTTAACGTCTTTAAGTAGGTCCTAATTTTTTTTTAATATTCTCACTAGTGAGCTCACAGAGAACTTCTAAATTTCTCCTATATTTATATAACTTAGAGATGTTACATCATTCAGAATGTCAAATTTTACTAAAATGCTTATGTTTATTATTCTGGTGGGTTTTTAAAAATTTATAAGTAATAATTCAATCTATTTAATTGATTTTTTTCTTGGTCTATGTTTAAAATTAATTTACTTATCAGTTCTCCCATTTTTTTAATTAAATCATAGCTGTGTACATTAATGCAATTATGAGGTACAATGTGTTAGTTTTATACATAATTGTAAATACTTTCATCAAACTGGTTAACATAGCCTTCACCACATTCTCTTAGTTATTGTGTTAAGACATTTATATTCTACACTTTGTAGATTTAACTTGTAGCCTTGGAAAATGCCCCATAGGTGTGGTCCCACCAATAACTGAATTCTATAGAAATGGTAGTATGTTTGGAGAGGTAACTTTAAGCTGAGAACTAATACTGATAATGAACTAGATTAGCTATGTGGAGAATTAGAGAAAAGGTGTGCCAAGCCATTACTGACCCCTTGAGGTAAGACTATGAGATATCACTGTACACCTATTAGAATAACAAAAAAAAAAAAAAAGGAAATATTTTAAGGGTTTGACTGATATGCAGGAAAAGTTGGGTGCTCTTACATTTATGGTAGAAGTGCAAAATGGTATAGCTAATTTCAAAACAATTTGGTATTTTTCTATGAAGTTAATATATGCTTAACTTATTATGTGGTCATCTACTCAGAGTAATTTAATTAAGATAAAGGAATATTTGTATGCATATAAAAACATATACATGAATATTTATAGCAGCTTTATTCACAACTAAATGTTCTTTAATTGCAGAAGAGATAAACATAACATAATACATCTGTACAATGGAACACTGTTCAGTAATAACATAGAAAGATCTCAAATTATTAGGCTGATTGAAAGAATCTAGGTTCAAAAGATTACATATGCTATAATTCTATTTACATGATATTCTGGATGACCAAAAATTGTGGAGTGGGAGACCCATTATGGTTATTAGGAGCAGCAGGTGGAGGAAGGTTTAACAACAAAGATAAAAATTGAGGAAATGTTTTGGGTTTGTAGAACACTTCTGAATCTAGAATAGGGTAGTAGTTATGTGATTCTATATATTTGTGAAAACTCATGTAATTGTACAACAAAGAGAGTAAATTTCAGGGTACATCAATTTAAAAATCTGCTAAAAGTGTAAATTCTAATAAGAATATTTGTCAGTTTCAATATTTTAGAATTTATCTACCTATTTTATCCTTTTCTTCCTTTCTCTCACCTTATCTTCATTTCTTCATTCCCTGCTTCTTTCCCTTTCTTTCTTATACCCTTCATAATGACATTGTTTTACATAACTACTATTTTTTGGTGATCTTGATCACAGAGTATGAATTAGCCTGGTTTATAGATTTAAGTACTCTGTTAAGTAAGCAGTTTGTTAGTGCCTCAGAAAGGGTTAAGAATGACTCAATAAGAAAGAATATATTTGGAAGAAAATATATACTTTCATAAATTTGAAAAATATCTTCTTGTTTTAAAACTGCTTAAGGATAAACAAAATGCATAAACCTACAAATTACTTGCCAATGCATTTTCAACTTTTTGTGATTGTGATTTTTCATAGTCTTCATAAAAATTGATTAATGTGGTAATTAAATCAATTAATTTAATGTAATAGATATAGCTAACTAAAAAATGAGTAGTGCAAACATTATTAGAGTAATATTTCCTTTCTTTCTGTTTTTTTTTTTTTGGAGAGACAAAGTCTCACTTTGTCATCCTTGGTAGAGTGCTGTGGCATCACAGCTCACAGTACCCCCCAGCTCTTGAGCTTAGGCGATTCTCTTGCCTCAGCCTCCCAAGTAGCTGGGACTACATGGGCCTCCCACAATGCCTGGCTATTCTTTGTTGTAGTTTAGCTGGGGCCTGGTTTGAATCCACCACCCTCAGTGTAGGGGGGGCAGTGTCCTATTCACTGTGCCACAGGCACCAGCCTAGAATAATATTTTCTAAAGAAATTGACAAGAAATACAAGCAGCTTTATTACTTACTTATAGGTAAGAGAAATATGAGGTCCGATGCTGGGGACCAGCCCAAACTACACTGTGTTCTTTTTTTCCCAGTGCCTGGCTGTGACAAGAGAATGAAAGAAAAAAAAAGGCAGAGACAAAATATGGATTGAAAAAGAGTGGGGCTGGGTGGGCGATGCCTCCAAACAGTGAGGACAAGCTATGGCCCTTTGGCCCTTTGTTCTATGTTGACTTTATTTTTATTGTATACATTATTGATTAATCAGCAAATTAATTGATTAGTAAAATAAGCCCATGCAACATGGGTCATTGTTCTTGCGGTGCCCACATCATTGCCAGCTAGGTTACTTTTTAATTAACTCTTGTAATTGCTTCTCTTTTCACTATATGTTATTTATAAACTTAAGAGGCATATGCAGTTCATGAAACAAGGAACAAATTTCAGAAGCATGATTAGAGGGTAGACCCCAGTTTGACCAGCAAACACTTTCCTGAGGCAGCAATTAAGCCATCCAGCCCCTGCTGCATAGACAGGCTCATGCCATACTCATATTCAGAACTAGAGAGAAGGAGGCATTTTCATCTTATCTCTACAAGGAATGTTTCTCTTTTATTAAGGTCTTGGTGTCTGTAGTAAGACAAGTCCTACCGTCCTCCAGCAAGTCCTACACTCTGCTCTTAATTTTCATAGACTCGTGTACAAACTCTTGCTGAGAGAAGAGGTCAAGCCTTTACTAAAACTCTGTCAGTGACTTTCAACCAGGGTTTTATCTGGGAAAGTCTCAGACCCTCACTTAAGGGAAAGGAACCTCAGCCAGACTATTCTTACCTTTCGGTAGAGGCTTCTGCTGTTGCATATTTCAATGACTTTTCTCTCAATATGCAATGTGGTCTGACTGTGTACATACTCTCTTTAAAATCCTCATCTCCAATCTCTTTCCTTAACCATTACCTGCCTGGCAATATCAGTTAAATATCAAACAGGTTAAACTTTGGTTTATGTAACTTCGTTAAGTTAAACTTTGAACTTAGCAAAACATAATTTGCATAAGCACATCAAGAAGGGATTCTCCACTGCCTCTGTTCCCATTGCCCAGTCCTCCCTTCTTTCCACCTTCAGTCTGACAATTAAATTTGTGAAATTGCCACCATGTATTTACATTGACATGAGTTTTGTAATACATGGGTTTTGTAACCTTGCTCTAGCAGAGTATCACATTTGTGTTTGTGTCAATGTGTAGAAATGTCTTCCTGAGTGGCTTTCATTATTGTTGGATGTTATTGTGTGCTATTGTGTAAATGTCAGAACTTGAATTATAGCAACAAGGAAAATTCATAAATTTTTTGTTGAACTTGATAAGAGTGAAAGTGAAATCAGGGACTTGATACTCCAAATTTACAGGGATAATACTGTGAAGAAAGTAGCAGTGTAGAAATGGATTAAACGTTTCTTTGTGGGAGGAAAAGGCATCATTGATGGAGAGAGGTCAGGGAATGAGCAGAATTGACAAAAATGTTGCAAAAATTCATCAAATTGTTGATCAAAAATGTCAGTTGACTATGAGAAGCATAGTATACCGACTAAACATTGATCAAGCAAAGGGGAAATCTTAATTGAAAACCTTGGCCAACAACTCATCGTTCTTGTATTATAACAATACACCACCTCACACAGCATTATGAGGGAGATTTTAGCCAGTAACAAAGAACCATATTGGAACACCCTCCCTACTCACCTGATCTAGCACCCCCCAATGACATTTTTTTTTTTGCCAAAAGATAAACAAAATATGGAAAGGAAGACATTTTGATGAGATTCAGACCATAATGGGTAATATAGTAACAGCTTTGCTGAACATCCCAGAAAAAGAGTTTCAAAATTGTTTGAAGGGTGGATTAGGTACTGGTGTCAGTGTGTAGCTTCCCAAGGGGAGTACTTCAAAGATGACCATAGTGTTATTCAGCAATTAGGTTTGTAGCACTTTTTCTAGGATGAGTTTGAAAACCTGTCAGATTTCATTAATAACAGGAAAAATAAAACTAAGCAAAGCAACTATTTTCTTTGTGAATAGAAATGTTAGAGTGTTGTTGAAAAAGTCTATATAAGAGAAATAGAAGACCTGGAATGCTATAGCATTGTTAGAGAGAGAAAGAGAAAACAATATTAGAATTATTTTGGAGATATAGATAGTCAGAATATGTAATTTGTCAGATGGTTTATATTCTCTCATTTTATGCAATTGGTTGCATGTTCTATTACCTGAGTTATAAAGCTGAAAAACTAGCCAGTGAAAATATAGATGAAGACATAAAGTTGCTTTCAAAGTTATAAGCATATTGATCATGGGAATTTCTTGTGATCCAGAGATGAAGATGATCACTGTGAAGAAACTTGTTAACTTCTAAAATTCAAGAGAAGGGTCATTATCAGAGATATAGATTTAGAAAGAATCTGGTTTTATGTGAAAGTTAAAAATGCATAGGCACAAATTCTGTGGCCAAGGAAGAGGGTAGAATGAGAAAACCAAAAGGTAGTAGGAAGTAGAATTAAAGATAAAAGTGGATTAGTGTTACAATTAAATCTATGAAGGGGGAATTAACTCTGGAAAGGGAAGGATGGGCAAGAATGTAGTTGAGTAGATGTTAAGAAGGGAGTTCAGGGCGGTGCTTGTGGCTCAATGGAGTAAGGCACTGGCCCCATATGTTGGAGGTGGGGGGTTCAAAAACTCAGCCCTGGCTAAAAACCGCAAAAAAAAAAAAAAAAAAAAAGGTCATTTGAGAGAAATTGTATTAAATTACTACAGCCTTTTGAATGGGTGGGGGTAAAGGTTTTTTTATAGAAAGTGATAGGAAAAGAATTGAGTAAAGAGAATTCAGATACGTGGTGAATAATTACAATAGCTTTTGATAGGAATGAGAAAAGCATCAACTCAAGCAAAGTTGAAATAATTAATTAAAGATACATTTCCTAAATTTATAGTGCCATAAAATCTGACCTATTGCATAGTCAGCATCTTCTAGACATTTTAAGTTTTCAAGTTGTTACACTTCACAAAAAACTTGCACTAACCTTTGTTTAGATTTATAGTTGAGCCAGCAATGTATAACAAAGAATTAACAGAAGTAATGAATTAATGACTTAAAGAATGACATAATGAATCTATGTGACATACAAATAATCAAACTGGTAAGTGATAAAACAATGTTGGCTGAGCACCTAAAATATAATCAAAGTTAGGCAATTACTTAGATACCCCTTGTGACAGCATAGAAGACAACTATGAATAAGAGCATGACTGAGCTGCAAGGTGCCACATTTATTATAAGCAGTGAAATACAGAGGTTAAGGTATGGCAAGTAGAACTGTTCTGCTTATTAATTATTTGAAGGTCTCATACAGGGATGAATTTTATTTAACTTAAGGAATTCCATATTGCGAGGAACTATGGCATTGGAAGAGTGATCTGTATTAATAATGAATTATTCTGAGACTATGTAGATCAATGAGAAGTGAATAACAAAGTGTAGGATATGAACCTCAATATATATGAATGTTTTTTCCTTACCTTGTTGTGGTGATGTTCAAAATTCAGGAAATTCGGTACAGGCCCAGGGAAGTAATGATTCCTTGCTCTATTATTTCTATATTAAGTAATTTCTACAATCTAATTCTTATAATTACCTCAGAAATCTTTTTTCTTTTCTCTTCTAAACAATGAGGATGATAATTACCATATCCGCTTCACAGAAGGATTTTATTTAAGAGGAATTACGACTCTCATGAAGATTGAATTATAAAATGACTGTAATAATATTTGTAACCAATAAGTCTCAGCATTAATGTAGGATGCAACTATCTTTATTATTGCTTGTTATTATTACTTATAGGACGGATAAGAACAGTAGCTTCTGGAGGTGATAATTAGATATTGTGGCATATTTATTGCCTCTGGATTGATTGAGGCATTAGTGAATGACTCTCCTAAGGAAATTTTGCTTTCCTTTTACACACACCATGAATTATGAATAGATTTAATAGTATTTTTGTTCACTTGTTTGTTTGAGACAGCATATTACTGTGTCATCCTTGGTAGAGTGCTGTGGCATTAGAGCTCACAGCAACCTCAAACTCTTGGGCTTAAGTGATTCTCTTGACTCAAGCTCCCCAGTAGCTGGGATAGGCACCCATCACAACACCTGGCTATTTTTTGTTAAAGTTGTCATTGTTGTTTAATTGGCCTGGGCTGGGTTTGGTGAAACCCACCAACTTTGGTGAATTTGGTCAGCCTATAACCACTATAAATGTGCCGAGCCTAGAGTTATTAGTTTGATACTAAAGAGTGAAAAATTAATGTGAAATACTAGAGGAAATTTATTTACGAGGTAATCATTTCAACTTTAGAATCCCTTTTGAATGGGAAAATCATGGAACCACATTTTCTTGAATTTTTTTTTGTTGTTGTTGTTATTTTTCTTGTGTTTTGAGAAAATATGGGTGTGTCATGTATTCAGGTCATAGAAACAGTGAGATAGCCATGAATTCTGGGTCATGATTATAATCCTAGCACTCTGGGAGACCAGGCAGGTGGATTGCTTGAGATCAGGACCTTGAGACCAGTCTGAGCAAGAGTGAGACCCGGTCTCTAAAAATAGCCAGGTATTGCGGCAGGCCCCTGTAGTCCCAGCTACTTGGGAGCTGAGGCAAGAGCATCTCTTGAGCCCAAGAGTCTGATCATGAGCTATGATGCCATAGCTCAGAGTGAGACTATGGCAATAAAGGCAACAGAGTGAGACTGACCCAAAAGAAAAAGAAAAGAAAAATAAACAGTGAGATGGCTAAGAGATTGTGGTATTGTGGTTGAACAGTATCCAGCCTCTGGAACCTCCCAACACACACAAGATCTCTTGAGCCCAAGAGTTTGAGTGTGAGCTATGATGCCATAGCACTATACCAAGGGCAACAGAGTGAGACTCTGTTGAAAGAAAGAAAGAAGGAAAGAGAGAGAGAGAAGGGGGGGATGAGAAGAGAAGAGAAAAGAAACAAGAGAAAGGAAAGGAGAAAAGAAAAGAAAAAGGAAAAGGAAAAGAAAAGGAAAGGAAAGGAAAACAGTGAGATGGCTAATAGATCGTGGTATTGTGGTTGAACAGTAGCCAACCTCTGAAACTTCCCAAACTCTCAAACACACACACACACACACACACACACACACACACACACACTCACCCACTCTATTTTCTAACAGCCTCCTCAATACTACCTCATTTCTCAGAAATGAGAATCTAGGCATCTAGGGATTGATTTGACAGCCCTGAGAAAACCTCCTGGGTCTTTAACTCCCCAGGGATATCTTTGTGAGTCAGCGAAACTCCCCAGAGCATGACAAGGAGAGGAATGCGGGAGAGGCTCAGGGCATAAAGTCCTCAAGGGGTAGTGACAGTGGTTTTGCCAGGTGAGCCTGAGGCTGCTTCAGAATCTTCATCTATCTGAGGTTCTTTTCAACAACTTGGTAAGTTTTAGAGTAAATCCAGAGGAAAAGGTTGGTCTGGGGACAGAATATATTCAGATATGATTAATTATTGAAGTCTTCAGTTGGCTTCCAACCACTTCCTTCTGTGCCCCTTGTCTTCCTTGTCCTTCGTTTCCCAGCCCATGCACCTATGTCCTCTGTCTTATCACCTTTCTCCCTCACATCTGTTTTAAGGGAAAGATACGAAGTCAACTGACTTCTTTAACATGATGGTATTTAAAGGACCCCTTTTTAAGAGGTGGGTAGGTATCTGATCCACTACAGTAGATGCATTGCCTTTGAATGTAGGGGATCCCAGTCACTGGAGCTAATGTAGGCAGGAGGTAAATGTCACTTTTAGAATACTGCATGTATATCACTTTGTTGGTTAGTCATTGACTCTTTAAAATCTTTTTCATCTAGAAAAGAATGAATTTTGAGAATGGCCCTCTTGAGAAAATAATTCTGTGCCTTTATCGTCAGATGAGGGGTGTTTATAGTTAATCTCTGAGTCAAGAGGGCTTTTATCCCTGTTTCCTCAGGTCCTTGCTGCCCATCATATCTCAGAATGATAAGGGGTAAAATTCTATTTTAAGAACAGTCCCAATCTGATTGTAGTATCTCCAAATGTCCTAGAAAGTCTGAGAACCTGGAAATGAAAGGGATTTGGGGCTTTTTCTTTGTTTTGTTTTATTTCTGCTATTCTTATAGCAGAGGTATTTTATAATTTATTTTTTTTCCACCTGCTCCTTCAATCCAGGATCTATACTGAGGCTACATAGCTTGTTAGAGCTTAGGTGCAGGTACAAAATGCTTACACAGTCTTTTATCGCCTAAGTCTGGGAGTGTAGACAGCAGAGGACGCAATCAGAGAAGACTTTCAAAGGCAGAACTTGGAGTCAAAAACTAAAGTCTCTTGGAGTGGACTTGAACTACCTATTTTATTGCCACTGGGCAACATAGATAAATAATAAAATCTGAGGACCCTTGTCATGGAGTAAAAGTTTTGGTTAGGAGAGGCAGTTTGGACTCTATCTTCTCTAAGTGAGTCCCTAATATCCCATTACCCTTAATAGTGATTTTTATCTATGATGATGTGTACTCCTTACTCCATTCCACTTTTCTCATTTGTTTTGCAACTAACAAGATATTTGAATCAGGGAAATTTATTTTCTTTGTCTAGTCTTCAGTTTTTTTAATTCATAAAATATGAAATAGACTAATTTTTACCTCTGCTGTTTTAAAAAGTTGTTTGTTTTCCTTTTTAACCTTGCCTCTCCTTCCTTCCTCCTACTTTATTTTCTTTTCCCTTCTTTCACTTGCTCACTTAAAAATTTTTCCTCATTCCCACTGTTTATTTGGGAAACTTAATAAGAACATTTTCCTCCACCCAAAATGCACTAAGACACACAAAAACAAAACAGTTTATTGGAAGTACAGAAAGTATATTTTGTTAATATAACAGGGAACATATTTGAAATGTTATCTGTCTTAATAAGAGGCCATGTAAGATAAATCTTATGTCTTCCAGAAGAACAATGAAAGGAAATGAATATTTTATAGCAATAAGATAATATAGCCCAGCTAATGCTGAAGCAAGCATGATAAGTAATCTTTCAAAGAGGATTTTATTAGGAGATTTTGAAAAGTTAAAAGGGCTACATACTTCATTGTCGAATATCACTACAATCACCCTTGAAGTACTCCCTTGGCCAACTGGTGACTGTAGTGATATTCAGCAATGAGGTATGTAGCACTTTTTCTAGAATGAGTTCACTAACTTAATTGTCCAACCTTACATAACATATGTAGGGGCTACAATGAAGACTGGGAGATTTGGGATCTGAAGACAGGATATCTGCATGTGGAGTCCATGCTCTTAACATGACATTGCATCTTAGTCAACTTGATTCCAATCATTTATAAAAGTAACTGATAGGTGTCTTATGTTTGAGGGCTTTTCAGGCTTTTCAAAGAGAGTATGTTCTACCTGTGACTGGAAAGTGTGCCCAAAGTCAACTGACTCCATCAACAGGTATTTGGAAGTAAGCATAATTACCATTCTGGCGGTGTGCACATACTTTTCCAGAGCTTGACTGAGGCTTCCATATTGACTCAGGGTGTAACATGATCACTGTGTCTTTGTAATAAAAGATTGCCAGATAGGGCAGCGCCTATGGCTCAAAGGAATAGGGCACTGGCCCCATGTACCAGAAGTGGTGGGTTCAAACCCAGGCCCAGCCAAAAAAACAAACAAACAAACAAAAAAATGATTACCAGATAATTTTGATTCTGAAGAGGGCTTCAGGTGAGCCCTGGGTATCTTGCTTTCTTTTGGACAGAATGGGTTATTGAAAAAAAGAATTGCTATTGTTACTTTTCCAAATTGTTATAATTTGCTTCTCCTGTGCTAAGATTCCACTAGTACAGAAATAGTAAACACATTTTGTTTTACACAATTGAAGTGGCTGCCTGTAGTTCTTCATTTGAGAACAATTCTAAGGCTTTCATCCAGCCTCAGGGAGAAGGAAAGAGGGCCATGGTCAAATAGAAGCGTAGGCATGTGCACTGGGTATTTTCACCCCTGCCATAGATACATGATTGACTAATGGCAATGGTATCCTTTGTGGGTAATCAAATAATTGATATTTTATACTGAGTCTTATATTTATATTGTTTGGGTTGTTATCTCCTCAGGCTTTGAATTAGCAACTTATATGATATTGATAAAAAGGAGGGAAGGAAGGATAGGAGATGCAGAAGACGTTTTACCTACAGTGTGTGCTGTAAAATAAATATGACATTTTTACTTGAGTAATTTCCCCCCTTGTCAGTGGAAACCCCCTCAGTATAATACACCATAGAGTAGAAATTTCAGGGATTCCACCTTCTCTTACATTCCCCTCCCTTTTACATACACACCCACTATTTTATTTCTGGGGTGGAAATAAAACAGCTCCACTCCCAGGGAAGTCAGAGTCTAACATATTGTTAATCTCTGTCACTATATTTTTAGGAAGTCACTCTTGAGGATCCAAGCAGCTCCCTTCCCATTCTTACTTCACATTGGTATCATGGCAGATAATAACCACTCCCACTTCCAACATCTTTACTTTGTCTTAACTGGAATTCCAGGGCTTGAGCAAAAGTATTACTGGATGGCATTCCCACTGGGTGCTATCTATGCCATTGCCCTCTTTGGCAATGGTGTCATCATCTCTACCATCAAGTCTGAATTGTCCCTGCATATCCCCATGTACTATTTTCTGTGCATGCTGGCCTTGGCAGACATGGGGCTTGCCCTTTGTACTTTGCCCTCTATGTTAGGCATATTCTGGTTTAACTACAAGTTCATTGCTTTTGATGCCTGTCTTG
>CAUYON010025641.1:0-11334 GCA_963573935.1 Arctocebus calabarensis | reverse complement strand
GATGAAATATGCAGGAATGTATCTAACTAAGGACGTGATAAATCTCTATAAAGAGAACTATGAAACTCTGAGAAAAGAAATAGCTGAAGATGTTAACAAATGGAAAAATATACCATGCTCGTGGCTAGGAATAATCAGCATGGTTAAAATGTCTATACTACCTAAAGCAATCTACAGATTTAATGTGATTCCTATTAAAGTACCTCTGTCATATTTTAAAGACCTGGACAAATTAGTACTTCATTTTATATGGAAACAGAAAAAACCTCAAATAGCTGAGACATTACTCAGAAATAAAAACAAATTAGGAAGAATCATGCTTCCAGACTTCAGACTATACTATAAATCCATAGTGATCAAAACAGCATGGTACTGGCACAAAAAGAGAGAGGTAGATGTATAGAATAGAATTGAAGATCAAAAGGTGAACCCAGACACTTATTATCATTTGATCTTTGATAAGCCTATAAAAAATATAAATTGGAGAAAATATTCCCTATTCAACAAAATGGTGCTGGATGAATTGACTGGCAACCTGTGGATGACTGAAACTGGATGCACACCTTTCTTCTCTAACAAAAATTGACTCTCACTGGTTAAAGGGCTTAAACTTAAGACATGAAACTACAAAAATTCTTAGAGAGAGTGCAGGGGAAACACTTGAAAAAATTGGCCTGGGAGAATAATTTATGAGGAAGAAACCCCAGGCAATTGAAGCAACATCAAAAATACATTACTGGGATCTGATCTAATTAAAAAGCTTCTGCACTTCCAAGAACACACTAAGTAATGCAAATAGACAGCCCTCAGAATGGGAGAGGATTTTTGCAAGTTGTATTTCCAACAAAGGTCTAATAATCAGAATTCACAGAGAACTCAAACTTATTACTAAGAAAAAAACAAGTGATCCCATTTCATTGTGGGCAAGAGATATGAACAGAAGCTTCTCGGAAGAAGACAGGCGCATGGTCTACAGACACATGAAAAAATGTTCAGCATCAAGCATCAGAGAAATACAAAACAAAACCACTCTGAGATACCATCTAACTCCAGTAAGGGTAGCCAACATCACAAAATCCCAAAACTACAGATGTTGGAGTAGATGTGGAGAAAAGGGAACACTTCTGCACTGCTGGTGGGAATGCAAGCTAGAACATTTCTTTTGGAAGGAAGTTTAAAGAACACTCAGGGATCTAAATGTAGACCTGCTATTTGATCCTGCAATTCCTCTTCTAGGTGTCTATACAAAGGACCAAAAATCATTTGGCAATAAAGATATTTGCACCAGATTGCTCATTGAAGCTCAATTCATAATTGCCAAGTCATAGAAGAAGCCCAGGTACCCATCCACCCATGAGTGGATTAATAAATTGTGGTATATGTATACTATGGAATACTACACAGCATTAAAAAAAATGGTGACCTTACCTCTTTTATGTTTACATGGATGGAGCTGGAAAATATTCTTCTTAGGAAAGTATCTCAGGAAAGGGAAAAAATGCAGTATTACTGTGAAACCAATTTATAATCACTCACACTTGCATATGAAAAATGAAACACAACTATACCCTAGGATGAAGGAGAGAAGGGGAGGGATAGGAGAAGGGAGTGGGGTCGGTCAATAGAGGGAGGGTTAGTAGGGGGACCACACTTATGGAGCATATTGCAAGTACAAGTTGGATCTATTAGGTGTAGAATACAAATGTCTTAATGCTGTAATTTGGTAAATGAGGTGAAGGCTACATTGATTAGTAGGATGTAAGCCCTCCAATTTGTACAAATAATCAACACATTGAATCCCATAATGGCATAAATGTATTCATGATCTATGTACAAATGACTTAATAATAATAAAAAAAAGATTTCGTTCTAGATTAGTGTGAACAAGTAACATTTGCATTACGGTCACCAGTTTGAAGGGAGGGGAAATTCAGTCTGGGACAATTGGAGCAAGCCAGTTAGAACTCATCTGAATAAAAACAGGATGATGTAGGAATCTCCCCCAGTGCTTTTTTGAAGGGCAGAGATTCTTACTGTCTGGGATTGAATTCAGAGACTGAAATAAGTCTTTTGTTTATTTTGAAAATGTTATAATTAAACACATTATGTGCTAGGCATGTGCTGAAGACCAGAAATACAGAATAAAACAAGAGTCATTCTTAACCCTGAAAAAATCTTATTCTGGTTGCCACTGTCACTTGTTTTGTAGTTTGGGGTAGCTATAATTCATTGACCACAGTGACACCAGGAAAGAGTACAGAAAAATAAAAATTAACCCTAAGAACGGCAGGGAAATTCACAAAAGTGAGAATATTATAGCTGATTTTTAGGTCTGAGTAAGATGATTAGGTATGAGAAAGAGGAAAAAAAAAATCATTCCAGACAGTGAAAATAACATGAACTATTATACAAAAATAAAATAGTTAATGGTTTAAAATGATTTACATCTGATATGAATAAGGAATTATTTTCATGATTTTTATACAGAAAGAAAAACAATAATCATTATGTTGTCTTTTACATATTTAAAAAATGTTTGGGCTTGGCACCTGTAGCTAAATGGTTGTGGGGGCAGCCACATACACTGGGGCTGGCAGGTTCGAACCCGGCCCGGGCCTGCTAAACAACAATGACAACTACAACATAAAAATAGCCAGGTGTTGTGGTGGGCACCTATAGTCCCAGCTACTTGGGAGGCTGAGGCAAGGGAATCGCTTAACCTCAAGAGTTTGAGGTTGCTGTGAATTGTCACATCACAGCACTCTACCCAGGGTGACAAAGTGAGACTCTGTCTCAAAAAAGAAAAGAATTCAATAAAATTGTTTTGAAGAGTTAAACACAGCAGGAAGAGCAAGTTGATAGGTAAACTGTACTTGATTGGTGGAAATTAATCTAGAATAAAATCAAGTGGATCACATTTCTGGTAGAATAAGTTACGATTTCATTTGTGTATATCTTGTGTATCCTAACTATATAAAATATGCTCTATGTATAAAATCTATCTTTCCTAATTATGAGAAAAATGGTTACTATTTCATTTACAACCCAGTCCCTTAAAGCATATTTATTTTAATTATTATTTTATCTTTGCTGATAAAACCTGGCTGGCAACAAAATTCCACAATTAATCTAAAACTAGCATGGAGGGTGGGAATTTCTAGACTAGATGATTACATGAGGCAGATAATCAAAAGAAAATCTGGGTGAATGTAAATTTCAACATTTCACTGATGAAAGTGTTTCCGGTTTATGGTAGCAGCAAAGAACCCTACTTATTTTGTTATTTACTTCAAGATTTTTAAAAAAATAAAATAGCCAATCACAATGTTTTTAGAAATCTCTAGTTTGTCAGGAGGAAATACTATTCAACTTTGAATAAAATCCAGATTGACATATCTTCTGAAGCACCAGTTGCTACTGTCTGTAAAAATAAAAATTTGCTGATAAATTTGTCAACAGGATAGCATCAGAATAGGAATCTTTTCTGAAGGGAAGGTGAAAATGAAATAGCCGGATGAGAAACAGTTTAAAGATACACAAAAATATAATCATAGTAGCAATTATTGTGGATAATTGGAAACAACTTATAATGAGAGGTTGCAGGGCCTGAGAGGTATACTGCAGGGTGAAAGAAACAGAAAGACAAGGAGTTTGACTTTAAATTTATTTTACAATAATGACATAGAATTCTTCAAAAAAGAAAAAAGAAAATCGAAAGGAACTCTTACACCCTGTTGTGGGAAGGCAAACTAGTACAACCTCTATGGAAAATCACATGGCGATACCTCAGATAACTTAATGTAAACCTACCATTTGATCCAGCCACCCCACTGCTGGGTATGTGCTCAGAGGGAAAAAAGGTCATATTTATAAAAGGACACCTACACTTGAATGTTTATAGCAGCACAATTTACAATCACAAAGCTGTGGAAACAACCCAAGTGCTCACCAATACATGACCAGATTAATAAAATGTGGTATATGCGTAGTACAGAGCACTACCTTGCCATAAAAAAAGGCCATCTAGTATCTTTTGTGACAACCTGGATGGAACTGGAAACCATCCTTCTAAGTGAAACATCGCAAGAACAGAGAAACAAACATATGTACTCAATACCAAATTGGAACTAATCGTTCAACACTTTTGTGCACATATGGAAGTAAATCTCAATGAAAATAAAGCTGGGGGAGGGGAGCAGAGCAGGTGGGTAAATTCAAACTTCTTGGGTACAATGCACATTATCAGGGTGAAGGGCTTACACTTACACTTTGACACAATCTATATAAAAACTTAGTAAACAAAACATGTGTACCCTCCAATATTCTGAAATTGTTAAAAAAAGGAAGAAAATAATTTAATCAGATTTTAATGTCAAATTACTCCAATTCATTCTTGAGAATAGAGTATTAGCCCTTACTCTTTTCTTTTCTTTTTATTATATAATATAGCTTATAAATTGAAGACATTTTTTTCATGTAATTATATCATACAAACTTCACTTCAATTTTGTTTAATGTAATTCACAGTAATCAGGAAAATGTTCCATCACAACCTTTAAAATCATGTCTGAGTTTACTCCTCACTCTCAGGAATCAATTTATTCAAGGTAAGAGTTTACAGAAGTCATGAATAGATAAGGACTTTTTTCTCCAATAGCATCTTTAGTTTCTTTCCTTTACTCACATCCCTTCATGGTGGAGATGAGATTTGACTCCAGAGGAATTACTATTCTTGTTTTTGAGATAAATGGGGAAGCCTTATTATTATTCCACTTATAAATCAGACTGTGCTCCATTTCATAATTAATAGTAATTTTAATAGTATTTTTAGCTTGCTTACTGAAGAGTATTAGATTAATATTTCCTCTCAATTATTAACCCAAGTAATTTAGAAAAATATAAAATAAATTTTAAAGTCAACATGCAAAAACTATTGTGGAAATGGAGGGATTTCTCCCAATTCTTTTCTTGCACTGAATTTGTATTAATTGTATTATATATTTACATACACATTCAAATAATTTAGTAATAATATACTTGGGGTTTGTTGATTTGTTTTCATTTTGTGTTTTGTAACATAAATTAAAATTTAAGAGTATAATTATTTTCTCTAGATCTGTGAATTACGGCATTGGTATTTCGATGGGAATTACATTGAATCTGTAAATTATTTTGGGTAGTATGCACATTTTAACAATGTTGATCCCATTGATCTATAGCATGATATGTTTTTCCATTGGTTTTTATCATCTAAGATTTCTTTTTTCAATATTTCATAGTTCTCTCTGTAGGAACTTTTTACTTCCTTGTTTACATACATTTCTAGGTATTTTATTTTCTTTGTAGCTTTTGTGAATGGTTTTGAGTCTTTGATTTGACTCTCAGCTTGAATGTTCTTGATGTATAGAAACACTACTGATTTGTGTACATTGATTTTGTAAGCTGGGACTTCACTGAATTTATTTATCAATTCTTGGAGTCTGTGGAATCTTCGAGGTTTTCTAGATATAGGATCATAATTTTATAAAAAATAATTTGCACTAAATAGTAAACTTATTTTTAAGGTGGCCCATGCTCTTTCATTACTCATTAAATCCTTTTAAAGTAGAGAGATTAATATAATTTTCTACACTTAAAAAATTTGGCAGAGAAAATGGGAATAAATTTGAAAGGTTTTACTGGGAAATCACTTAAATATTATTCTAGCTCACTGTTCATTTTTTTTATACGACCTAATATCTGATCATTGGAATTTAATTTTTTAATTTTTACTTATTATGGCTACATGATAGTTGGATATGTTAATTATATATTAATGCTGTAATAGTTTACCTCATTTATGAAGTACATGTGATGTTTTGATGCAGGCATACAATGTTTAGTAATCAAATCAAGGTAATTGGGGTATCCATCACTTCAGTCATTTATTGTGTGTGTGTGTGTGTGTTGGAACATCCACATTTATTCTCTTAGTTATTTTAAAGTACACAGTAACTTATTGTTAACTTAGCACTGTGTTTTGCTCTCAAATATTAGATCTTGTTAATTCCATCTAACCACATTTTTGACCCCATTCCCTGCTTCTCTCTGGTAACCATCATTCTAGTATCTATCTCCATGAGGTCAATTGTTTTTATTTTTAACTCCCACATATGAGTAAGAACATGTGAAATTTGTCTTCTGTGATTGGTTTGTTTTACTTAACATAATGTTCTCCTCTTCCATTCATGTTGTTGCAAATGTTAGGATTTCATTCTTCGCTATGATGGAATAACATTCCATTGTGTACATATACTGCATTTTCCTTGTCCACTCATCCATTGAAGGAGACTTACATTAATTCCAAATCTCAGCTCTTGTGAATAGTGCTACAGTAAACATGGGGAATGCAGAATCTTTTCAACATACTGATTTCCTTTCTTTCATATATTTTCCTTTTCAATAGGAAATGAAGTATTCTAAGTTTGTATGCAATAATAGAAAATGTGAAGCTGATACTTTTGATTTTTGACTTTCCTTAGATAAAATTTATTTTAGGGTCCCCTTACCAGGACACTTGAGTTCAGTGGACAGAACTTCCTTGGGTTACTTCAGTAACTTTGGTTAATAAGGTATAGCCATCCACTAAGTTCCTAGCTTTGCACCATAACAACCCAGACAAAGCTGAGTAAGACACAATGCTGTAATAGTTTACCTCAATGTATTATAGTAAATTGATAATACAGGAAATGAAATGTATATTAAAAATACATTATAAGACGATATGATAAATACCATAAAGTAAAAAACAACAATAAAACATAAAATATGCCAATCCTGAGATAATAGAAAATAAATTCACCTTATGTTGTTAGGAAGTATCTACAGGAGTCCTGTAGAAATAAGTAGGACATCTAATGAGAAAGGAAATTTTGAAAAGGCATGCACAACTATATAAATAGCAAAAGAAAAGAATGTAAGCTTTAATTCACCTTTAATTACCCTTTACTTCACAAAGAACTAAATATATTCTGGACATATATAACAGACTCTGCCCTCTTGCATACATAGAACACAAAGGAGACTAAGTGAATCAGAGTTAAAATGGAAATAGAACCCTATCCTCACCCCTATAAAAACTAAAGAAATGAAAGATAAATGTGCCATCTTCTACTCTTTTCTTGTTAATCATCATCATTTCTGAGAGTTTTAAATTTTCTAATGTATAAACATGAATCAAGCTAATATCTCACTTTCAAATGATGTTTGAAAATTATGTAAATTTCAAATTATGTAAGTATCTTTCATCATCTTTTTTATTAGCATAGCAGTGGCCAGTGATTATAAAGAAAGGGAATTTTTCTCAACTATTCATATGTCATTTGCTTATGGAGCAAAATCTTTTACATAATACACCTACGGTCTTTTACAAAAGCCCAAATTGTTACATGATTTAGGGAATATTTATGAGTTGTTCCTTTGTTCCGCAATGTTGCTTATCTCTAGGTGAATTAATGTGCAAATTAAATATACATGAGCCAGTTTGCTCTATTGGTTTATTTTGTGATATCCAGATGTTATTCTTTTCCTTTTTATATTCAGTGATGATCATCTGAAATTCAAATGCAAACTCTAGACATGATTGTTAAGCCTGTATATTATTTAAAAATGAATAATAAGGCTCCATAAGAAAAAACAGTTAACTTATCTCCACTTATTTATTTATTTAAACTTGTCTCCTTTTAAATAAGACAATAGCATTTGGAAAGCCTAGTTTTTAACTTAGAATAATTTCACATCCATACACCTATGTTACAAAGGCAGCACTTTATAATGAAGTAGATTTAAAACTTTTTTGTCTCAGAATAGAGGGCAGGGGAGGGCGAGGACGGGTGGAGGGAGGGTAATTGGTGGGACCACACCTACTCTGCATCTTAGAAGGGTACAGGTGAAACTTACTAAATGTAGAATATAAATGTCTTAACACAATAACTAAGAAAATGCCATGAAGGCTATATCAACCAGTTTGATGAAAATATTTCAAATTGTATATAAAACCAGCACATTATACCCCATGACTACATTAATGTGCACAGCTATGATTTAATAAAAAAATAAAAAAAGTATGTAGGATCTTCCAAAATCTTGTTTTATGGGAGTTGTATCTACTGATTTTGACTGCATTAGAAATATTATTTAGTAGAAATTAAAACTAACCATCTGCATTCGATATTAATATAGACCTGTGAAGTACTGTTCATTGATTATGTTGATTCTTACCTGTTTGCCCTGTATTCTCCCTTGGGTTGGTCCCTTTGGAGTCATGAGTTTTTACGTTCAAGTGCTTTCACAAGGATGCATACTCACAGCATTTTCTGTAGCAAAGTTCCAGTGGTGACAAATACCCTCAGAGTTTGCACATCTGGGAAAGATTTTATTTCTCTTTTGCTTATGACACTTAGTTCTGCAGGACACAAATTGCCTGGCTAACAGTTATTCTGTTTTAGAAGAATAAAAATGGGGTCCCAATCCCTTTTGGCTTGTAAGGTTTCTGCTGAAAAGGCTAATATGAGTCTCATGAATTTTCCTTTGTACATCTTGGATGCTTTCATCTCGCAGCTTATAAAATTTTCTTCTTCACTTTGTCTTTGGTAGAATGATGACCATGAGACTTGGTAATGACTCATTTGCAATCAATCTTCCAGGAGTTCATTGACCTTCTTATATCCGGATGTCTAAATCTCTCGTAAAACTAGAGAAAACTTCTCCCATTATTCCCTCAAATATTTCCATGATTTTTATTTTTCTTCATCTCCCTCAGGAGTAGCCATATCATTCCTAGGTTTGTGCATTTCACAAAATCCCTTATTTATTAGAGATTTTCTTTATTTTATTTTATTGTTTTAATTTTTTTTACTGTCTGGGCTGGTTAAAGATCCTTGTTGTCAATTTCTTAAATTCTTTCTTTGCTTGGTCTTTTCCACTGTATTATTTAGTTCCCGAAATGTCACTTTCATTTCTAGGACGTCAGCTGTGTTTTGTTTTATACTATCTCTTTGGTGAATTTTTTCACTCCTGTCTTGAATTATTTTGTGAATGTGTTTGTGTGTCCTGGGTTTTGGCTTTCTCATGGTTCCCATCGAAATTGTTCGTGACTCTTTTAGATTCCATATGTGAAATTTCAGAAGTTTCCTTTTGGATGAAATCTATGGCTGGAGAGCTAGTGTGGTATTTTGGAAGTGCTGAAGGAGAATGTTTTCACGTCTCTAATGCTCTTATGGTGTTTCCTTCGTATCTGCAATCTCTTTTCTTGGCTTGAGAATGATATCTTTGAGGTACACCTGTTCTATTCTGTTGGGAGATAGGTTGTTCAGCGCAGACAGGGAGAGAATCACTGCATTTCAGCTCATTCATGTGGGTACCCACTTCTGTGTTGGTGGCCATTTAGGTCAGTTTGAACCTAAGAACTTTAAGAAGGTTTTTGGGTTCCAGAGGTGCTGGACTGGCTAGGTAGCCCCCAGTTCCCAGGCCCCTGGATGGTGTGCTTGAGTCCTACTTTAGAAGAATGCCCAGGTCAGAAAGGGACGGATGCACTGTGGGCCTATAGCACAGCAGGCCCTGTGGTCGTCACAGACAATGCAGGTGCTGGGGGATGTTTGTATGGAGGGCTGCCCTGGTCCCCAGGCTGCTGCTGAGAATTGGGTCCTTCACTCTAGGCAGAAGAGGGTCAGTCATGGAGCCTGTGTTCCCCGGTGGCAGCAGAAGTGGAGGGAGGTTGTAGCAGTGTGTGCGGGAGGTTGGCCATGCTCAGCAGCCACAGCAGCAGAGGTAGGTGGCTCTGTTTGCATTTGCTCCTGCCTAGGTCCCCTGGCAGTAGCGGTGAGGGGGTGGGGCTTTCTCAGTGGCCTCAGTGGGAGTGGACAACATGGGCAGCGCTCCTGGTTACCTCTAATCCAGCCAAGCTGGCCCCTCTACTTCCCTCTCCCCTGCTTTCAGCACCTCCTGTTGCTCCTCTGCGTCTGGTCCTCCCAATCTACTCATCTGATGTCGCGCATCTGCTCGCCTCCTCTGGTGCTCTCCTGCGTATGCCCGCTGCTGCGGCGCTCCATCCTGGCCCCTGTCTCCGGCCACCCACTTAAATCCCTTTAGTTTAGTTCGGGTAGTATCTATTGCTCTTCTCCACCCTCAGCACCCTTGCCAAATTCTTAGTCTTGTTTCTCTTTTTCCTTTGTCTACGTTTCTATGAAGACAATCGAGCTAATTTTTCATTTCATGTGTTTTATATATTTTAGTCCTAAAAATTTCATTTGGTTTAGTTTTATTATTCTCTTTATAATACCTTTAGGTTTTCTTTAAATCCTAGACTGTCTTTGTATAGTAGATATTTTCAAGGACCTCACCTGCTCATTGCCTCATCTTTGTTATTTCTGGGTGAATCTATTTACTGATTTTTTTTTTCCTGTTTGTGGGTCATATTTTTCTACTTCTTTGCAAATCTAAAAATTGTTGTTGGATGCCAGACATTGTGATTTTTCTAAATTTTGGGGTAGATGTTGACATCCTTTCAAGCCAAGTAGTGTTTTGGCAAGCAGTTAACTTACCTGTGTGTTAACTTTACCTCTTCACATTTTATTTTTAAATATTGTTAGGCTTGGATTAGCTTTTTGTCTAGGACTAGTTTAGGCCTATTCCTAACCTGTGGTCTTCTGGGTTCTTCCTGAAATCTCTACTGAATGCTATATGTGTTCAAATCGCTCTTTTCATCACATACATCAGAACTAGGATGACTCCCATCTCTGTGTGAGTACTGGGCAATTGTTGAGCTTACTCAGTAGGGTTTATTTCCTCTGTATATCTTCCTTTGGACTTTATTAAGTCTCACTCTAAGCTTTTATAGCTTTGTGTTTATTGCATAGCTATATTTTTGACAAAAATAACGTCTTAAAAATACATAATACATGTTCAATAGTAAATACCTCCTCTCACCACAACCATTCCCCAATGCCTCCCTACTAATAATAGATAATTTAGTGTATATGTTCCAGTTCTTTTTTCTATAAAGTAATCCCTGCATATTATTCACTGAATGTATTGTGTGTGTGTGTTTTAAATGCGATTTCACACACATACTACCAAGGGACATATTACATTTTATAAACTACTGGAATATCTTTTCCTGATTGTACATAGACACATATACGTGCTTTTGATATGGTTAAGTTCAAGTTACGCTATAATCTTTGAAATCCAACTTGGAATTATTGATTCCTATCATCCATATTTTAAAATCACTCTTTACAATATAGGCTTTGAAAGACACATAGGGATGTTTGAGAAAAGAAGTAAAAATTGCAT